>CP025652.1:16968493-17028493 GCA_003576665.1 Ipomoea trifida | reverse complement strand
TCGTGAATTCCCTATCCGCCTCGTCCCTCTCTCTTCCGATCACCTACTCCAGCAGCAATGGAGGATCTTCCGGCCAACAACCAAGACGACGTCGGCAAGCAGCAGCCACCAGCCTCCTCCACCTCTCGCTTCTGGATCGGCGGCGGCACCGGCGAAGCAGAGCCGCGGCAAGATTCCTCCTCTGTTTCCGGCAGTACGAAGGTGAACCGAAGCTCCCACCATCCTCTCGATCAACGGCTATAGGAGGAGATCAACAAGCAGAGCGTGCATGAGTTGTAATCCTCTCCCGGCGACGATGGTGTGACACCCCAACCTCACATAGGCTGAGATAGCTAGAAACTTAACATAAAAGCTGCCAATCTCAACCAACAAACCAAACATAGCGGAAGCAATTTAAACTTAAGGGCGTCATGCCACACCTAGGTATATCACAGCCTAGATGCACAGGCTAAACATAAAACGAACTATACTGTCATATCATAAAATCTCAAAATAAATCCTCAACATAATCCATAAAAATCCCAAAGGAAAATACTCAAAGTACAGAACAAGAGTATCAAAAGATCTCAAGGCTCACAGGCCATCAAAACAAAGTCTAATCAGAACTAACTAAGGCTAATGTCCTCATAAGGAAAGCTCTAGCGCGCTCACGATGCAACTACTCCATACCTGGAAAACACGCAAAGAACCATTAGCAAAAGAATGCTAAGCAACCACCATTCACACCCGCAAGGAAATATAGATATACATAAGCTTAGAAATAGGTTTACACACCCATATAGAATATAAACACCAACGAACTGTACAACAGTGCAAATCGATACTCAACAAGGATAAACTGAATGAATCAACAACCAAGACTCAATCCAATAGATCCAATAACCAATAACGAAAGCATAATGCATAACGAATCATAAATGAGATACCAACTGAACACAATCCAAATAGGGAACATCCCAACTCAAGAGAATGACAAGGTATCAACCGAACAACCCAAAGAACCCATAAGAACCAACCAAGAAAGACATCCCAACATCAACCTCCCAACCAACCAAGCCAACCATCAACCAAGTCAAACCACATGTCACAAGTCAGAAGTCAGAAGTCAGATAGTCAAGAGTCAACGACATGGACCGCAGTCCGTACCAAGGCCAAAGCCCGAAGTAAACGACATGGACCGCAGTCCGTACCAAGGCCGCAGCCCGAAGTAAACGACATGGACCGCAGTCCGTACCAAGGCCGCAGCCCGAAGTCAGAAGTCAAATAGTCAATAGTCAATAGTAACCAATAATCCACCATCACAACCATGCTCCAACACCATCACAACCAACCAAGACGTGGGTTCATCTCAAATATGAACACCAACCAACTCCCAGATCATAACTCCAAAGAATCAGTAGACCAAAACACCAACAAGAGGAAAACCGAAGACATAAATCAATACTCCAACTAAGGCATCAAATGCTCAAGGAATAACATGAATAAATACTCCAATAACAAGGTAAAATACCCAACAAAACAATCCAACAATAATCTGAAACAAAGGCCAACAACAGACACAACAATCAGAGAAACTGCTCACTGGAAAACAACTCCCAGAGAACTAACGGAACCACTCAACGGAGCTCACCCATCCGCCGACCTCCTCCGCAAGGAGGAGACGGACCCCCTCAACGGGCCATCCTCCTCCGCCCGAGACCACCGTTGCCACCTTGCGGAGCACCTTCACGGATTACATTATTACGTTTAAGTGATCCGCAAGGCCAACCCCAAAGCCCTTCCCAGACAATCTCTGCTCAGAACAAGAATACCATTTCCAGAACCCAAAATCAAACCAAATACACTCACATTTCATCCAATTTAGAGTCCAAAAATAAGGAAATCCATAGCATCATTGATCATACAACACAAGACAAAGATCAAGATGAAATCCAACAAGAAACATCCAAGAAATAGGCTATTCAACAAGAAATTTCAGGATTTCCAATCACCAAATCAATGTATATAGAATAAGGGAATAAAATAGTTTTGATGGACATGGATGGTTACCTCAAAGAGCTTTTCCTACTCCAATAAGCCTTTAGCTAGCTCAAGAAGCCCCACCTTCACCTTGATCATCTTTTCCCAAAGAATCCCCAAAAGAACACTTATAAGATTACATAAAAAGACTATCTAAAACACAAAATGCAAGATGAATCCTAGGATAGATGCACTTACCCACTCCCAACAAAGCTTAAAAGAGCAATCTTGGCTTGAAATCTTGTAGGGAAGATGAAGATGAATTTTTAGGAAATTTAGGAGGAAAATGGCGCAAGAGAAGTGTAGGAAGGAGAAAGAGTGAAAGTCTTAGGGTAATTTGATCTTCAATTCTTATACCATGAATACATACAATATTTAGGGTGTAAGACAATAAATGATGTGGGCTTAAGTAATCCTTATAGAATAATGGGTGTAGGAAAATTAATATAATCAAGACTAGTAAGTTGGGCTTATTAAATTCACCCCTTACAATTTAATTACAAGAATTAGCCCATAGCAATGTCTTAGGATCAATATATGTCTATATATAATATATAATCAAGAATGTGGGCTTGTAGGAATATTTAATACCAAATATTGTAAGGGTCCAAATTAAATAAAATCCCTTACAAGAATAAATATAATTAATTGGGCTCTTGATTAGAATAATCAAATTAAGCTCAAGGAGTGTAACATATATATATATATATATATATAATAGGAAGAATTAGCCCAATTGGAATTAATTAAATTGCCCGAAGAATTAATTAACGAACGAAAGGCTTAAAAGGAATTTACGGGGCGTTACAGATGGAGCTAGGGCGGTTCAGCGAGCAGTGTGTGAACTCCGGTGGCGTCATGCGGTCTCCCCACCTTCTTGACGTTGTTACGCGGTGTCGACGGCCAAGCTCACCAATGGCAGAGTCACGGCAACCGCAACAGTGGAGGCCCAATGGCAGCAACTTCGGCTTCATCGACGTGCAACATCAGCTAGCGGTGGAGTTCAGCGGGGGGCTCCTCTTCCGTTCGGCTATGGCGGAGTATGTCGACGGCGTCAACCTCCCCGTTTCCCTTCTCTGTTCGGTGTAAGCAGCAGTGGCGGGAGCATCCTCTTCCGGTCACTCCTCAGCAAGCAATGGTGCTCCTTCCTCCAGCGGCAGAAGCAGCCTCCTTTCCATTTTTCCGGCGATGGCAGGCGATGGTCGTTCAAGGAGATCGAGCAGCGTAGCGAGGCTTTGGCGGCGCAATGTCTCTCCCTCCTTCCTGTCGACGATGGCCGGGAGTCCGTGTGAGGAGTGTTAAGAAGATGGTTGTGTATTGAGGCAGTGAGGATGAAGCAGTTCAGTGGTATAGCCCTCTTATGTTGAGTCGTTGGGCATGGTTTCGAATCCCTCTAAGGTAGATTCCTCTCCTTTAACTTTTATGAGTAGTTAGTCCATGGCTTAAGGTTTTGATCTTCGCTAATTAGTAGGATTAATATTGGTTAGTATTATGTTGCTATGGTTTAGTCCTTTAGCCCATTATAATGATCATATCATAGTAGCCCATGGACTATAGGTAATAGTTACAATGGACCCACTAAGAATGTTAATACCCTTGTTATTAATAGTCATAGTAATGGCATTAGAATTATATTGATTCTTCAGGTTTGTGATTATGAACCGAGCTTAAGTTGGTGTTACCTTGGATTAGTACGCTTTTGGGATTAAATACGCTTCAAAGGTAACCATCCATGTCCATCAAAACTATTTTATTCCCCTATTCTATATATATTGATCTTGGTGTTGGAAATCCTGAAAATTATTGTTGTATAGCCTATTTCTTGGATGTTTCTTGTTGGATTTCATCTTGATCTTTGTCTTGTGTTGTATGATCAATGATGTTATGGATTTCCTTATTCTTGGACTCTAAATTGGATGAAATGTGAGTGTCTTTGGTCTGATTTTGTATTCTGGAAATTGGATTTGTTCATGTCTGCTTTGGTTCTGGAATCTGGGATTTGGGGTTGGCCTTGCGGAAGACCCGAACGGTATAATGTAACCCGCTAGGGCGATCCGCAAGGTGGCAACGGAGGACTTGGGCGGAGGAGAGGTGCCCGTTGAGGGGGTCCGTCTTCTCTTTGCGGAGGAGGTCGGCGGAGGACAGGGTTCCGTGAGAGTGTTCCGCTAGTTCACTGGGAAATGGTTTCCAGAGAGCAACTTTCTGCTATTGTTGTCTGTTGTTGGTCTTTTGTTTCAGATCATTGTTGGATTGTTTTGTTGGGTATTTCACCATGTTTTTGGAGTATTTATTCATGTCATTCATTGAGTATTTGATGCCTTAGTTTGGAGTATTGATTCATGCCTTTGGTTTCCACTTTTGGTGTCCTTGATCTATTGATCCTTTGATTCATAATCTGGGAGTTGGTTGGTGTTCATATTTGAGATGAACCCACGTCTTGGTTGGTTGAGTTGGTGTTGGAGTATGGTTGTGGTGGTGGACCATTGTGTTACTATTGAGCTCCTATTGTGGACTATTGAGTTACTATTGGTTGTGGACTATTGTGTTACTATTGTGCTCCTATTGTGGACTATTGGGTTACTATTGGTTGTGCTACTATTGTGTTACTATTGGGTTCGCTACCCCTGTGATTGGGTTGATTACCCCTGTGGTTACTATTGGACTTCGGTCCCTGTGAGTGGGACTCATCACCCCGTCTGACTCGTGACTATTGACTTCTGACTTGTGGTGTGACTTGGTTTGATGGTTGGCTCGGTTTGGTTGGGAGGTTGGTGTTGGGATGTCCTTCTTTGTTGGTTCTTATGAGTTCTTTGGATTGTTCGGTTGATACCTTGTCATTCTCTTGAGTTTGGATGTTCCCTTTTGGATTGTGTTCAGTTGGTATCTCATTTATGATTCGTTATGCATTATGCTTTCGTTATTGGTTATCGGCTTCGGTTGGTTGAGTCTTGGTTTATGATTCGTTCAGCTTATCGTTGTTGAGTATCTGTTTTGAACTATTGAACAGTTTGTTGGTGTTTATATTCTATATGGGTGTGTAAACCTATTTACAAGCTTATATATATCTATACTTCCTTGCGGGTGTGAATGGTGGTTACTTAGCAGTCTTTTGCTAATGGTACTTTGTGTGTTTTCCAGGTATGGAGTAGTTACTCGCGAGCGCGCTAGAGCTTTCCTTATGAGGATGTTTAGCCTTAGTTGGTTTGGTTTAGACTTGGTTTTGTTGGCCTGTGAGCCGTGAGACATTATGATATTCTGTTTAGTATTTTGAGTATTTCCTTTGGTTAGTTATGGATTATGTTTGAGGATTATTATTATTCCAATTCTATGATATGACAGCTTAGTTTATCCTTGTGTTTAGCCTGTGCATCTAGGCTGTGATATACCTAGATGTGGCATGACGCCCTTAAGTTTAAATTGCTTCCGCTATGTTTGGTTTGTTGGTTGAGATTGGCAGCTTTTATGTTAAGTTTTTAGCTATCTCAGCCTGTGTGAGGTTGGGGTGTCACATCTATTCCTTCCGCGAACCAAACACTGGAATACAATTCATATTCTATTCCTTACCTATTCCATTCCTTATGGAATAGTATTCCTATTCCCTTAAAATTCATTCCGTGAACCAAACGTGCTGTAAAGCTAACAAATTTAGAGGCGCTATGCAACGATATTGTTATCATACTTTGTAAGTTAGAGATGATTTATCCACCAGCTTTCTTTGATGTCATGGTACATCTTGCAATTCACCTCTCACAATAAGCTGTCTTATGTGGACCAGTATAATTTAGATGGATGTTTATGATTGAAAGGTGATACTTCATATAATAATTTAATTAACTCTCGGTTTAATTTACCAACACTTATACTATTGTAATATAATCTAAAAACTTTATTCTTGTTGTAGGTTCTTAGGCTCACTTAAACATTATGTGAGAAATAAAGCTCATCCCGAAGGTTCAATTGCTGAGGGTTATGTTGCAAATGAATGCTTAACTTTTCTTTCTCTATATCTTGATGGAGTAGAGACCCGTTTCAACAAACCAGATAGAAATAATGATAAACAAGAAACACATGGTGCGTTGTCAATTTTTTCACATAAGGTTCGTCCATTTGGTGCTTTGAAATATGAAAAATTGACTAAGAAAGAACTTGATAAGGTTGAATGGTTTGTATTGAGTAATTGTGATGAAGTTGAATCATATATTGAGTAAGTATGTTTTCTACATATAAGATCAAATAATTGAATTTAAAATTTAAAGTTATTTCATTTTAGTTAATATTTTCTTACTCTTTCCTTTATTCGTAGTGAACACAATGGTTTACTTGAGATGGAAAATTGTCCAATATAAATGAAGGACATAAGAAGGAGCTCCCAATGTGGTTTAGGGGGGAGGTTAGTGTTAGTTATACATTAACTTTATTTTAAAAAATACCTAAAATATGCTTTATTCTTGTTATTGATATTTTTAAATTAAATTGTTAGGTATTCTAATTACATAACGCACATGCAACTAGAGCTATAGATGACTTATACTCATTAGCTTGTGGACCTAAAGTGTGTGTTCGAAAATATACCTCTTGCATAGTTAATGGAGTTAGATTTCATACAAAAGATCGTGATAGTCATCATAAAACTCAAAATTGTGGAATTTTTGTGCAAGGAAATTATGGTGATGAGTTGATTGATTTTTATGGTGTGCTAAATGATGTAATTGAGTTGGAATACATTAAAGGATATCACATTGTTCTTTTGAAATGTGATTGGTTTGATACTGGAAAAAGGTCATGCATTCAACATGATGGGATCTTTACTAGCATTAAAGTTTCAAGATTTTGGTATAAAAATGATACATATGTTTTGGCCTCTCAAGCAAAGCAAGTCTTCTACATAAATGATCCAAAGTTGGGATTAAATTGACGAGTTGTCCAGCAATTTCAACATAGACATATTTATGATGAAAATGAGGTTGATAGTATTCAAAAAAAAGTATACCACACAATAATGATGACGCACTTGATAATTATGATGTTTATCAAGACAATGAGATGGTATCTAGTAATGGCATAGCTGTGGAAATATCTGATGGCATTTCTACATCCTTGCATGAGTAGGTGTTGAATCACACATTGTGGAAGCTATTGTTGTGCAATCCAAAAGAATTGAAGCAGAAGGAAATTTTGTAATATCAAATGATGAAGATGAATCTCCTATTGAGTATGATAGTAATGAGGAAGAAATGAATGATGGTTCTGATGAAACTGAAGATTCATAAGTGAATTGCTTAATTGTTTTCTCAAAGTATGTTAATTAAATAGTATGATTTGACATAATAAAAAATAACAAACCATTACTTTAGTTAATTACTTTATTCTCTCACTTTTGTAGGTTATGAAATAACACCAGGTCAATCAAAAAAGCGCAGTAGGTTTTCATCATCAAGTGTTGAAGTCACTAATAGGATTTCACTCACCACTAATACTGAAGTAATTAGTTCTACAACTTCTCTTCCATGGTCTAATCCTGAAGTGAACCATACCCAATCTATAGATCAACTAAATCAAAGCATGTCATCCTCTTTATCACCAAATGCAACACCAAACACAAGTTAGAATTTGAAAATAAGAAATGCAATGATATCATTAAAAAACATATTATATTTTCTAACACTAATGTTGTAAACATTTTTTTAATATTTCTCATTTACTTTTTAGATGATGGGTTATCCAAAAAGAAGCCATGTAGAGGATCGACGAGAGGGATTGGATTGGTTAAGAGGAATGAGATTGCCGGAAAGAAACTACAAGTTGTTATTGATGTAGAGCATGGACGTCCTTTAAATCGAATTGAATCCGCTAAGCTATCCAATGAACTTGGCCAAATAGTTAGAGATTACATGCCATGTCCAATAAAGTATTCTAACTACACCGAGGAAGAAAAGAATTGTGCTTGGGGACTACTTCTTGTAACTACCTAACAAGATTGAGAATTTACAAATTTTAATAGCATTGTTTTTATTAATATGGAAACTATTTGCAGTATTTATCTAGGTACCTAACTTTTTTCATTGTTATTGGTAGATGAGACTAGATATTATAAGGAGATAAAAAAACACGTATGAACTAGAAATCTAACAAACCCATACGTAAAAGCGAAAAATATACAATATAATGACAATACAAAACCTATGCCACCTGTGCATACGGCAATAATAGGAAAATGCACACGCATGAACCCACAGATGCACACAGTCGCGAATTACAGGAAAAAAAAAGACACGAAACTTACGCAACGAACAAGAAACAACAAAAAAAAGGAAAAAAAAAAACACGCCGACAACATACGTCCATCAACAAACTCCATGGACGGAATACTGTAGCAATATCATAAGAAAAACCCTGGATGGATACCACAGAACCGTGAGAATGAATGGCAACAAAGAAGAAAAATCCAATCCTACCAAAATTAAAACACCTAAAATAAAGCATAATATAAATGCATTAGAATCTCACTCTAAAAATAACACACACTTACAATTAAAATACAACCCTTAATAATTAAAATTTAGCACACAGGAAAGGAAAAAAAGGAAAAATCTCAACCATCAAATACTACAAGATGGACGCCGCATAATGCGTCTTATTTCTCATCTGACTATGATGTCTCATATGATTCAAATTCATATATATATATATATATATATAATACAATGAGACGCAATTGCGTCTCATTGTCCACCCAGCGGGGGCGATTGAGAATGGCCTCTCAATTGAAGGTTTTTTATGTTCTTTTTTTTTTTAATTTAAAAATGGACAACTTCTTTTTTTTTTTTAAATAATAATTTGGTTTTATTAACATCCCTTTTTTTTAAAAGTTAATTTTATTCAATTTTTAATTTATTATTGTTATTAAATTTATAATTATTAATTAAATTAAATTTTCTTAATTATCAATAATATTATTATTGTTATAATTATTTGTTTGTATGACCATTACTTTCTATTTTAGTGGTTAATTACATCCCTAAGGATTAGGGATGTATACATATTGTAAGTGCCCGATCAGTTATCAACCGTTCCCTTCAAGCGACGTTGTTTCACAGTAGAAAACTTCCTTTTAATTTTAGTCAACTCCTTAGCCTCTTCCATTCTTTCTCTTGTTTTCACAAACTTTCTTCTACCATTTCCTTCACTTATTTATGCTTTGAGGGCTGTTACAACTTACAACACCCCCTCCTATAGAATATACTTGTCCCCAAGGATCAAATAAAGGAAATTGCATAGTTACATGATGATAATCTTCCCAGGTTGCCTCTTACCCAAGCAGATTGGACCACTACAGCAATATCTATAGTACTGCCTTATTATTTCTCTTAATCAGCCTCTTTCCAATAGCAGCCACAAGCTCAACTAGTATTTGCCCTTCTATACCAGTAGTAGGAGGATCAATTTGAGGTATAATGCCATCCCTTACCTTTTTCTTTAGTTGTGAAATATGGAACACAAGATGCATTAGGTTCCAGAGGGTAGCAACAGCTTGTAGGCAACTCCCCAATCATTTCAATCACCTGGTAAGGCCCATAGTACCTTGAAGAAAGTTCCAGATTGCTCCTTACTACTACTGAGATTTGTCTTTAAGGCGGGATCTTGAGGTATACCAGTCTCCTACTTTTAAGAACTTTTCACTCCTTCCTTTATTAGCTTGCTACATCATTCTGTGTTAAGCTTGCTTCAAGTTTTCCTTTAATGCTTTGCTAAATTATGCAATGGGCCTTCCTTCTTGTAATAACACAGCCCCCATCCCTTTGTAACTTACATCAGCCTCTATGGTGAATTGTTTATGGAAATTTGGTAGGGCCAACGTAGGTGATTGACATAAGGCTTATTTCAACTGTTCAAATGCATGTTTTGCCTCTATGGACAATTTGAAAGCATCATTTTTAACATATTGGTGCTTGGCCTGCTAATAATCCCATAGGACCTGATAAACTTCCTGTAGTATCCAGCCAAACCAAGAAACCCCCTTAGAGTTTTTACAGATTGAGGCTTGGGCCAAGTAGCCACAGCTTTAAGTTTAGTAGGATTAGTATGCAGTCCCTCACTGGAAATAATGTGGCCTAGATACTCCACTTGTGTTTTGGCAAAGGAATACTTGCTCAGCTTGGCTAGGAGTTGATGATGTCTCATATTTGGAAGACTTCCATTAGGTGTTGCTAGTGTGTTTCCCATTTAGGACTGTAAACCAAAATGTCATCAAAGAACACCAAAACTGATTTCTTGAGCAAGGGCTTGAATACTTGGTTCATTGAGGCTTGGAATGTGGCTGGTGCATTGGTGAAGCCAAAAGGCATCACCGTGAACTCATAGAGTCTTTGGTGTGTCCTAAAAGTTGTCTTGAACTCTTCCCCTTCCCTCACCCTCACCTAGTAATAGCCAGACCTAAAATCCAATTTAGAAAAACAGTTAGCCCCAACCAGTTCTGGAAACAAATCCTCAATTAAGGGGAATGGGAAACTTATTTTTCACTATGCTATTATTGAGGGCCCTATAGTCAATGTAGAATCTCCAAGTGTTATCTTTCTTTGGCACCAAGAATACTGGGGAGGCAAAACAAAGATGAACTTGGGATGATAATTCTGGCAACCAACATTTCATCAACCATTTTCTCAATGGCGTTTTTACGGTCATTGGAGTATCTATATGGCTTATATATATGGTTATAGGAGTATCTATATGGGCCATAGGAGTATCTTCAATAACGTTTTTATATGGGTTTGGATCCTAGAATTAGAGGAATTGAGTGATTAAGGTTTCTTTGGGGAGATAGGGATGTGGGCGTTGCAAATATGTCATGGAATTCTTGTAGCATACTGTCTAATTGGGGATGTTCAGTTTGTGTTATGGTTTGGACGAACATAGGCTCCTCTAGGGTGTTTTTAGAGGGGAAAATGGTGTTGCATTGGATCACAAACCCTTGAACTCTCCCTTATGTTATCTTTTAACTTGCTTCCACGTGGCTTCTTTCAATAGTACTTTTTTTGTCAACCCTTTCAGAAGGACCTTCTTACCATTCTTATAGAAGGAAATTCTAAGGGGCCTAGTGTGTAGTTGTATAGGAGCATACTGGTCAACCCAATCCATACTCAAAACCATGTCACAACCCCCAATCTTAATAGCTTAAAAATCTCTTATGAATTCCTCACCTTGTTTCACCATTTGTCCCTGTCACAATCAAAGGGGTGGATTTAATAGGTTCCCTTCTCAGTTGGTTAAGCAATTTGGGGTGAAGGAAAGTATGTGTACACCCACTATCCACTAGGACCATGATATGTTGTTTCATGATAGTACCAAGCAATTTAATTGTATTCATCCCTTCCCCTCTAACTACTACACAAAGAGATCTCGACTTCCTCAATTTCCTATCCTTTATCTTTTGTTTCCAGAATTTTAGGGATTTCATAGAGCTCTTGATCCTCTATAATGTTAAAAGTGAGACCCCTACATTTGTGCCATAGTTGCCAAGGTTCAAAACATTTGAAACATCTCTTTTGTTCCTTTAGTTGGTTCTTGAATTGGGCAATATGTAGGGCTTTAGAGGTAGTAGATTAGGTTTAGGGTGAAGGCTTTTGGGTGTTGGAGAGTGGGATAGGGACATTTGAGTTGGAGCTATAGGATTTTGGAATTTTGAGAAGGTTTAGGATTACATGATGGTGGATTATTCTGTTAATTTGCTTTCAAGCCTTTCTCAAACTGCCTAGGAAACCAAATTGCATCTCTAAAGCTACTAGGCTTAGCAGTCCTCACAAAAAAACTTCAAATTCTTGCCTAATCTTAGCCACATAGTTTCCCATGAAGTATTGTTTACTTAGTTAAGGGTGTGCCTGCAATAATTGACTCTTGAAGTTCTCATATCTATTAGTGAACTCATCCACTCGTCCTCCCCCCCCCCCCCCCACTACTTAAAAAAGCACAATCCTGCATTAGAGACACCCCACTGTTCCTAAATCTCCTACAAATGGCCTTAGCAAAGTGGTGCCACTGAAATCTTTCTCATAGTTCACTCACATAGCCCTCAAACCAAATTCCAACCCTTCCAGTCAAGTTAACAAACAACAAATTCATAATCTCATACCTATGGATATGAGATAGCATGAAGAATATCTCAAATCTAACAATTCAATTCCTAGGATGCTCATAGTCAAAAGATGGAATTTCAGCTTTATAACTTTGTGTGATGTCGCCATTCAGTTGCATGAGACCCTCTATGCCTCCCTTCATGGGAGCCCGTTCCACTTCTGGCCTCTCATTCTGCATTTAAGGTTCATGATGATCTTCCTACTTTTAATTGGTTGGGGCTTTGTCAACCTCCTTTTCAACATTAGGCTGGGTTCGTTGAGAAATTGGTCTTAGATTGAATACTGTCCCAGTGTGTTTTCCATAATAGGAGGTGATGGCCAATTTAGCCTGAGGATTTTCAGTAACTCTTCTCTCAAGTTGCCAAATTGATTGGAAAGTTTGTCAATAGAGTCTTGTGTGGCTTGAGTGCTGGTGTCTATCTTGCTGTTGAGCTTTAGCACGATGGCTTCCAACTCCTTAATGCGGTCCTCTATTAGTGGTGGGCTCTGATACCATGTTGTAAGCATTGATACCACGTTGTAATGCCCTTGGTAATGTGCTAAAAATGCAGATTTAGAAAGAAGAAGAGAGCATAGAGAATAGAGTTGAGAATGAAGAAGAAAGAAGAAGAAATGAAGAATAGTATTAAGTCTCAACATGAGCCTGGATTACATGTTCCTTACAATATATAATTCTCCCTTCAATCCCATTAAACCTCAATAGAATAACAAACCCTGCAACCAATTGAACAGAATAAAAAATAACATTCTGAAAATAAACGGAAATAAGCTTAGAACGGCGTCGTTGGATTCATCTGTATTGCAACCAATTGACTTGGTGGAACAACGTCGTTAGATCCCTAACCGCTTTCAACCGTCCCCTTCAAGCAATGTAGTTCAACTGTAGAATACTTCTTTTTAATTTCAGTAAACTCCTTAGCCTTTTCCATTCTTTCTCTTGTTTTCCCCGACTTTTTTCTACCCTTTCCTTCACTTATTTCTGCCTTGATAGATTTACATGCTTAAGATGGAGGGTTCGGACTTGTGCAGCATATTAATTTCTTTAGCCTTGATGTCAAAATTGATTATAAAGACAAGATGATGATCTTGCTATATCCACTGCATCTTTCTTTTGTATAAAAGAGATCGAAATGTTCACATATTTAACCTCATTTAACGTTATTTAAACAGATTTGGTGATCGAGAGCAAAAAAATATGATCTTTCTTCGTTAAGAAAAAATAGAGTTAACCCCTTTTTGTGAACCAAACATCAGAGTGGTTCAGTCGTACAAACATATTTTAAAGGTGAACTGAACTTTTTCTGTACGGAAACATGTTGAAAAATAATTATTGAGTATATAAAATGGTAGAAATGCTCAAATGCAGAGCATTGGAGTAGCCTATCTGCAAGATCTTGTGTAAGGAAATGAATCTTTAGATTCTCACTGACACTGAATTGGGAAAATCCTCCTCAGAACTCAGAAGGACTATTCATGGGCGAATCTGACCCACCGATCACCCACACCGCCCTTCCTCACCCACCCGAAACTGCCCATCTTGCTCCGCCACCTCCTCCGGCACCGCCGTCTGCTCCTCCATTATCTCAGCCGCCAAAAACCAAAAAGAGGCCTCTTGACGTCGCACATTTGCAGAGCACTCCTTACTTCAAGATGCGAGCCATAGTCAAAGAACTTCGACCCCATGTCATTGAGGTACAAGCACACTAAAGTCTCCTAATTTCCAAGAAATTTTGGAATTCATGCACGCTTCAAATTCAATTTTAGGTTTTCTTTTAGTTATCTGTACTTTTTGCCGAGTTGTTTCACCATGAATTTAGAGTTTTGTTAGATTGTTCTGCTACCTTCTACAATGTTAGCGAATTGTTTTCATCTAGATTTCAAGTATAGGGCAAAAAATTAAAATCAACAATATTTAATGCTTTGCAAAAACTTTGGGGCAAGATTATTTGCCCTTAGCCTGATTGCAGTTTCATAGCCCCATAATTGAAGATTAGTGGGTTGCAATATCCACTTTTTTACTTGATTTTCTTGTTAATTTCTGTGATTGACTTGCTTGCTCAATGGAAAGTACAAGTTTGAGTATCTAACTAGTTTTAGTCTCCTTTTTGTGATATTTCTAATTTTTGTTCTTCGTCGGTATACGCTAAAAAATCTGTTTTCTTTAACCTTCCTGTGTGACTATTTTGTTGCGAGTTAAAGCCACTACAGTCTAAATCACAACTGCTATTCAACTATATTGCTTGCAGTGCTAGTTTAGGAGCGGGAAGCAACAATGCTATGCTATTGGCTACAATGGATAAATGTCGTATAGTTTCTAATTAGAAGATCTTGTTTTGGAGAACTCCTTTGTGTCATAATTTAGTGATTAATGATGCCTGGCAGTAAATCTATTGCATGAACTGCGAAGCTTCTCTAGTTGAATTTGTGGGCTTTGTTTAGGATGTGTGTCTTAATCTATGAGGGAATAGTTGATTTGGGTCTTTATGATCGATACAATGGAAAAAGCTGTAACTGCATTTTAGTCTGATTCTTTGAGGTTAGAATTGTGGTGCGATACATATTAAGCATTCTCTCTGGATGTGGATATTCCTATATATATGGTGTTGGGCGGAGGCCGGTAAAGGCCAAGTCTAGCACCTGGTGGCTGGGGGATTGTTGGGCGCAGACTGGTAAGGGCTTAAAAGGCCAAGTCCAGCACTCAGCTTCTCGAAAATGTGATGGTAGTCTACTAGTCTATATGGAAATAAAGTTGCGCCTTCGCTACTAGCTATAGCTTTTGGCATAAGTGGTAAGCACTTCATCCTAACATATGGTCTTCTGATGATTAAAGTTTAGGAGATAACATGTAAGAGCTCTAGAGTTTTGACTGTCCATTAACAAGTCTCAAGCACAGAATGCTTATCTGCCTGTATGATGCTAACATAAAATTGAAGTCAAATGTTTGTAAGTCATGGAACATAGACGAGTGCATCTCCTGCTCCTTTCCTCAACTTTAATGCTTTCCGCTAATTTCATTTGAAAGTATTTTGTTAAGAGGCTTAAGTTTCTTATTGTTTTCTTGAAGGTTCTCCGTAGTCCAGACTTCCGGAATTGCAAGGCTGCTACTGAAATTCGTCAACGTAAGCTTTTGCTAATGTATTTCTAACATATATTCTTATGGGACTTATTCTCTAGTGTTAACGCTTTTCATGAGATTCAGCACTATTGCGTTAAACTACTTGCATCTCTATTATCAATCTGAGAAGTGCCTTCTGCAGCTGATATTCATTTTTCAGAATTTTTGGCATCTTATATACTTCTGATATTGGTCAGACTTTAGTATGTTGTTGAATTTAACAAGTTTGCTATCAAGTATCAACTTCTTTTCATGATAAACGGAACTGTTCAAATGTTTCCTGGGGATGTGTTTTTTTGCGTTCTCCATGAATCATTATGATGATTCCAGGGTATTATATTCCACTTTACAAAAGGTGAATGACATGCTTATGTGCGTGTATACATTTTTGCACAGAGCTGAATCTTTTGATGGATCTTTACAAAGAGACGACAGCAGAAGCACCACCGCCAAAGAAACTTAAGAATGCAGCTGAAGGCCATAATTTGTTAGGAGATACGCAGGATGGACAGAAACCCGTGGAGAAGCCTCCACCGGAGAGACAATCCGCCAAACCTTCTGAAGATAAGCCAGTATTATCGGAAAATCTCTCCCCAAGCCAGCAAACTGTAGACGATCTTGATCAGGGGACGTATATTGTTGGTGGATCAGCGTTTGGGTGGAATTTTGTAACATATCCTGGCACCAAACCAATCTACTATGGGCAAACAAAAGAGTGCTTTCGTTCTGCAAACCCACTATCTCAATGAACTGGTGCGATATATAATTCAGCATCAAAGCCCATTTATGCTCACCACTATATATAGTTTGGACACTAATTAACACATACACTTGCCAGATTGAAGCCTTGTAATAATACTTTGTTGTTTTCCATATTTGGATTATGATTATAATCTCAGAGTACACTTGTTGATGCAAGTTTAAATACATATTACAGGAAGATCTTAGCAAAACCAAAGAGTTTGAAATTTGAAAACATGTATAAACAGGGTAGAATTCTGCCCTGGACACAAGTCACACAACGATCTTCTCCCGAAAGGTTGAACCCCCAACTCTAAGGGTCCTCCACGCCCCGACCCTATAGAGCATGTGAGAGGATATAAATCATGGTAACTCAATGATTCAATAGATAGGGCCAATGTCGGTGCGCACAAGACATCTGCCTATTTTGGACATAAACCCCATCATCACGCTATCGCTGTCGAGTTTCGAACCTTAGTCTTTTCTCTCAAATCTGTGGTATTCACCTGTTTTCACAATCCTGGTTGGGGGCCTTTGGCTTGTATTTGATCGCTTGGTTTGCAGGCTTGTAGTCTAGCCTCAGAGGAATAAACTACAGGGCCAAAACATGCAAAATAATAGTTAATTTTAATAAGATGAATTTCATTGTTTGCCTGTTTTCTTAGCCGTCAGAATGCTGGATTTTGGCTTCAGAACTTAATCATCATCTGATTGGTGTGTATAAATCTTGGGCGGCAAAATGAATCGGTAAATATAAAATGATCTAATCAATGCATGGTCCAGTAGAGTGGTCAAGTCTTCATGTGGGCCGGGGTTAACTAATACTCCGTACTTCTCTATTAGTGTTTTAATATGTAGAAATAACAATCTTGAAAGTTCAGTACGTCTTGGAATGGCAAATTATACCATGCACCACGGTGCACATAGCAATGTGCATCACGTACCTAAACGACGTCGTTTTGAGCATTGTAAACTAATCATCCATTTTTTAGGAAATCATGTTTCCTGTTTCGCCCGGTCTCTGTATTTTTGTTAATATTCTGTGTATTCCAGGCAATCATTCTGTGTATTCTAGGCAACCGTTCTGTGTATTCTAGGCAACCGTTATGTGTATTCATGTTAGTAACACATGTGATGTGTTTGTGCATTCGAATGTTTAGGAGGATGAGTTCTGTGTATTTTATGTTAATATTCTGTGTATTCATGTTATTAACACAAGTTGTGATGTGTTTGTACATTCGAATGTTAGGAGGATGAGTTCTGTGTGTTTGTGCATTCGAATGTTAGGAGGATGAGTTCTGTGTATTTTGTGTCAATATTCTGTGTATTCTGGGAAAACATTTTGTGTATTCTAGGCAAACGTTCTGTGTATTCAATATAATGATTATGTGTATTATAGATAATGAATTTCCTAGAGTCATTCGCGTCAACTAACATCTGTGTATTTTGTGTCAATATTCTGTGTATTCTAGGCAAACATTCTGTGTATTCTAGGCAACTGTTCTGTGTATTATAGATAATAAATTCTCTAGAGTCATTCGCGTTCGCGCCCACTAACACCAGAACGACGTGGTGCACATTGCTATGTGCACCGTGGTGCAGGGTATAACGATTGTCTTGGAATGATTTCACAACTAATTGCAAGGCCATGGCGTCTTAGTTAAATACTAACAACAACGATGGCTGAATTTAATTAATGATTATTTGTCTAATAATAATAGGGTAGGGTTGTTAACGAATTGAACATGAATGCTGATGTCAAGATTTTTGGAATGTTTGTATTCATATTTGTTTGTTAAGATTTTTAAAAATCATGTTTGTGTTCGTTTATTAAAATTCATTAGTGTTTGTAACGTTTGAGAACATATTCGTTAACGTTCACGAGCGTATTCAATAACGTTTTTGATCATTAATGCTAAATAAATAAATACATGTACATTTTCATGATCATAATTCGTTTATGAACAAGAAATTAAATAGTCCTTATATATTTTCCTCCTTCTTTCATCCTAATTAACAAAGCTCCTTCTGGACGGAGCTTAGAGCATCCCCATCAAGGGAGAATACATGGTTCATGTCAGGGATCAAAGCCATTTGGCGTGAAAGAGATAGGGAGAGGGAATGGAAATGATGCTACTGCAAATGGAGTTTTTAGCACAGTGATTTTGCAGAGCAAAAAAGCAGAAAACTCACATGCTGGGAACGTGGCTAGCGGGCGCCCAGAGGGCGCGTTAGGCGAGCCTGAGGCGCACCTGATAGAGTAATTTTTTTTTTATTAAATTAAATTTGTTTTTTTCCCCACTCTCCTCATTTTCTCTTTCCTAATCATACTTACAAAAACTCTTCAATAATTGTGAAAAAACTCCATTGATAAGGATGCTCTTATGGCTCCTTCCAAAAGAGCATAAATTTTGCATAATCAACACTTACGAGTGAGAAGTATCAAATAGGCTTACTCTGGTAGTCTGGTAGGAGTAGGATTGTAGGAAAAATAGAAGCAAAGTTTTTAAAAAATATAAGCTTAACGCCTAAATACTAATGTACTATACTAATATATTAAAATAAAATAAAATAAATTATGGGCAAAAACTTGTGTGAGACCGTCTCACCATGAGACGGGTCGGGTCGGGTCGGGTCGGGTCGGGATACAAATGTAACACTTATATGCATAAATGTCATATTTATATGCTCAAATGTAATACTAATTAACAATAAAATTTTTGTTACTTATTAGGGTAAATGTAATGCTTTTAAGCCAAAATACAATACTTTTACATTTCGATTTAAAAGTATTACATTTTTCCTCAAAAGTATTATATTTGCCCTTATATGTGAGAGACACTTGCCAACATTACTTATTATGAAAAATGTATTACTTTTTCTCTTATAAGTAACAAAAATTGTATTTTTGATTAGTGTTATATTTGAGCATATAAGTGTGAGATTTGCACATATAAGTATGACATTTGCATGGTGCTTTAACCGGACCCGACTCGTCTCACGAATAAGGATCCGTGAGACGGTCTCACACAAGTGTGATCCTAAATTATGAATTTCTTTGTAAACAATCATAAACGTACACTGTACTAAACAAGTATATTCGTGAATGTTAATTAAAGGAACACTAAACTAGCTTGTTCATGAGCATTATTAAAGGACCACTAATAAGCTTGTTCACGAACTCTTAGCAAACGAGCCTACAAATGTTCAGACTCTGTTCGTTTATTAAATAAGCACTAAAATGTGTTCATTTATGTTCGTTTACATTCATAAATGAACATAAACAAACAATTACAGAACACGAATACAAATAGTTTATCGAAAGCTTTATTGGCTAACACTCCTATTAATAATGTATGTTTATGCTCATATTTCACTCAGATGGCATTTAGTACTTTCCCATCAATTATGCATCAGACCAGGTTATATCCAAGGTTCCCCATTCATTTAGCGGCACACCTAAGGCTTTCCACACAGCTTTAGAGGCAACAACTATGTTGTTAGAGCAAGGAGGCTGATGATGGTGCTCCTCGTCGCACCCCATAGTCGAGTCACACTCATCAACAACTACAACACTAACTCTCCTGCCATTACCACTGATACTGATGTTGTGGTGGCACCTCCCTCCCCCACTGTACCACCCGGTCGAGACTGCAACCACTGGCGGCGTGTCATCGGAGTGGTACTTGCCGTCACATTCTGATGGCGACGATCCATCCCCGCCTTTCTCGAAGCTGTTTAGCATAAGCACTGCCGCGGTGGTTTTTGAAACCGGCGGGGAGCATTTGTAAACAGGGTAGAATCTGCCCTGGACGCAACAATCTGTGGTGTTTACCTGGTTGCACAATCCTGGTTGGGGGCCTTTGGCTTGTATTTCACCACTTGCTTTGCAGGCTTGTAGTCTAGCCTCAGAGGCAAAAACATGCAAAAGAATAGTTAATCCTGATAAGATGATGAGCTTCATTGGTTGCCTGTTTTCTTAGCCGTCAGAATGCTGGATTTTGGCTTCAGAATTGGTGTGCATAAAATATAAAATCTTGGCCGGCAAAATGAATCATTAAATATAAATTGATCTAATCAATGGTCCAGTAGAGTGGTCAAGTCTTCTTGTAGGGTTAACTAATACTTCTCTATCAGTAGTGTTTTAATATGTAGAAATAAAAATCTTGAAAGTTACGTTGAGTACGTCTTGGAATGATTTCACAACTTTACTTGCAAGGCCAAGGCGTCTTAGATAAATCTATATATATATATATATATATATATATATATATATATATATATATATATATATATATATATATATACTAGTTTTATACGCGCATGGGTTAATGCCCAATGTTTATATTTAAATAAATATTTGAAAATATATCAATGCAAGATTATATAGGAGAAGTTTATACATGGGTAATTGAATGTCGAATTTTTTTTTATTTAAATATCTAACTCAAAGTATATGAATCCAACATAATATAGAAAATTCATTATAATTATTACTAAAATAAATGTTTGCAACCTTGTAAAATCGATAGTCTAAATATTTGGTCTAAAAATGATAGTCTAAATACTACTTTTAATTTGAATTTTTCTAAGTGTTCTTAATTCTCTTTTGAGTAACATTGTCATTGTCTTCATCTTTACTATTTGTTCTCTTCCTTTTTGTTGGTAATGTGTTATTTGCAATTCAAATATTGTTGGTAGAATAGATGACAACGTAATGCAATGAGATTATGATATAGGAGCTATGGACTTTCCTTTAGGTGTTCTCCTTGGGGTTCATTTGGTTCAACCATCAGTCCATTATTGTTGAATGAATTATTGTGGATAAAGAAATCCCTAGTTTAAGAAAAAAAGATTAAATAAATTAATAAAAATTTGAAAATTTAAAATATTATGTATTCCAAAGATATTAAAAGGTAGTTTCTCGCTTCAATTTGCTCGGTGATGGTTATTTGAGTACTTTCATTGTCAACAAATCCCCCAAGTAGTTAATATGATTGGTTTCAAACTATTCTTTTTTATTTTTTTCATGGTATTAAAGAAATACATATGTATCATTTTTTTGTGTAACTACTAATTTATTTAATTCAATAAGAGTAAAATAATAGAGTGATTCCGCTTCAATTTGTTGGGTTATTATTTGAGTACTCTCTTTGTCAACCAATCCCAAGTAGTTAGTATAATTAACTTCAAATTATTTTTAAAAAAAAATTCATAGTATTAATAAAATACTTGGTAAATAAATATATATAACATTATTTTGTACTATAACTTTGATATTTAATTACAAGATATTGTAAAAATAAGATAATCGACAATGTAATGAATATTAATTGATAAATTTAAATGTAAAGAATCTTTGTATGAGAGAAAAAATAAAGACAATATAACTAATGAAATTATTTCTCTTATTTAATTTAATATTTTTATAATGAATAATTTTTTCAAATAAAGGTATTGTAGACACATAATTCTAAATTAAAGAAATACATATTTATCATTTTTTATTGTAGCTACTAATTTATTTAATTTAATAAGAGTAAATAGAGTGAGAAACTTAATTATGTCAAATTTGATTGAGATGGGGTTCGAACCTAAGATCTTTCTTATAGAAATTAATGGGTAAGTTAAAAGTTAACGGAATATTAACGGAGAAGAAAATACTTAACGGAAAACTTAACGGATAATCATAAAAATAAGGTTAAATTAGGTAATCTCTATTAATAATATTAATCTGAATTATCTTAACCATCTATTTTATTAAGTAATTCATCTGAACCATCCATTTGATTAAATAATTTGACCGCCATTTTTTCTACCCATTTTAGGCCTAACTCTCTTTGGCTCTTATTAGTATAGTAGATATATATATATATATATATATATATATATATATATATATATATATATATATATATATATATATATATATATATATATATATAATAACAGAAGTGCCTGATAGAGTTTTCTCGCCCAAACTGAAGGGCATTTTAGTAATAATATAATTAATATAATTAAAATAAAAGAATTCTTATTTTGTATTTTTGTTAACAAAAATCTGCAAATCATAAGACGACATACACTACATGCATATGAAGAAAGTTAATGAAGTTTTATAAACAAAATCCAAATCGTGTGATGCTGAATATATATGCATATATAGTCCTTTTTGCTGATTGTCTCTCTTTCAATCTTGTGTGATCTATAATTTCAATCTTTATCCTAAATTTATTGCATACAAAAAAGGGAAATAAAACTATTGATCTAATTAAAAAAGATAAATTGCATACAAAATAAGACAAATTGAATGCTAATATAAAGGCAAATTGCATTAAAAAAAAAAAAAGGCAAATTGCTTGCAAATTATTCTGATACATATGTCTTATAATCCATTAGCATATTTTTAAAGTTTTCCAAATAAACTATTCCAGTACCACTATATAAATCATGCAACCAATTTCACATTTTTCACTCCATCTTACCACTTAACCTCATTACACAAAAAAAAAAAATCTACATACAATGTTCCTTATTTTTGTTTTACTAAATAAGATAAATGCCTACAGTACCGTGTGGGCAATAAAAGTACAACTGAATCGTCTTTACGAAGTAAAAAACAACTGAGTAGCAACCTTAGAATCTGTGCTAGAAGATGTGGAGGTATATTGGAAGATTTTTTGTTCATATTGTTTATATTTGTTTATTTAAATTTGTTTATGTTGTTTATTTATATTTAGGGAATATGGCACTTTTTCCCCCTATGTTATGTGCATATAACACTTTTTTCCCCCTGAGTTATTAAAGTGTCAGTTTCTCCCCCTCAATTATTTTTAAAGTGGTAGTTTTCTCCCCTGTAATGTTAAATTGACATTTTTTCCCTTAAAAATAACTATTTCATTTATTTTTATTCTCCAATCAATTATTACTAATATGTATGGAAGATCACGGTTCAATACGAACCTAATCGAACACTGTAGCAATTGAACCTAAATAGTATGGACGGTTACGGTTACGATTCATAACCGAAAAAATAAAATAAAATAATTGTTGAATTTAGACTATTTTTAAATAAGAAATAAAATTATAAAAATAAATAAATAAATAAATTTTGATTGGCGGTTCAAAATCAAAATTGGAACCGAACCGTACCGATTTATCAAAATAATTGTTATCATTTTCACTATATATGACTATTGTTCAGTTCCGATTCACGGTTCAACAATTATTTAATTTTATTTTTCGGTTCTGAATCGTAACCAGAACCGTCCATACTATTTCGGTATGATTGCTACAGTGTTTGGTTAGGTTCGAACCGAATCGTGACCATCCATACATATAAGTAATAATTTGTTGGAGAATGAAAAATAAATGAAATAGTTATTTTAAAGACAAAAATGTCAATTTAACATTACAAGGGAGAAAACTACCACTTTAAAAACAAAAATAAGAAGAAACCCTAATGCTGCCTCCCTTTTCTCTCTAAAACAAAAGCCTTTCTCTGCTGCTCAACTTCGGCTTCCACCGCTGGCCTCCGGCCGGAGCTCTAATGGAGCTTTGAGCCGGCGGTTTTGGTCACCTTCCATGTTTGCTCTCGCTCTTCTTCTGCCCCGACCACCGTCGTAGTTCCGTCCGCCTCCGACCACCGCCACAGATCTTCTTCTTCCGTTTTCTCTCCCTTTGAATAAAATAATAGTAGGTAGGTATTGGGGTTTGTGTTGGTAGTCTTGAACTCCCAACCCTACTTTGACTTTACCCACTTTTTTTTTTCTCTGTTATTGTGTTTTCCTCTCGTTAGTTTCACGAGCATTTTTCCTCTCGTTACTTTCACGAGCTTTTCATTTTCATTAGCATAAATCGTTTAGTTTGGTTTCGACAAGTGTTGATCTTATCCTGGGCGAGCAAAAGAAAATGATGACGAAGACCCAGATCTTTGAAGAAGCTTTAAGCTCCCAAGGAACATAGTTTCATAGTTATGAAACAGTCTGCGATTCAAGTTTTCTATAACATAGTTAGAAAAGTTATTTCTATGTCTGACTGTAAGGAATGGTTTACCATTTCATTGATAATTGATGTAAACGTTTTATGTTATGAATTAATGAAATAGCTACATTTATCTTCAAAAAAAAAAAAAGACAAAAAATGTCAATTTAACATTTCAGGAGGAAAAAGTGTCACTTTTATAACACAGGGGGGAAAAGTGCTATATGCACATAACATAGGGGGGAAAGGTGTCATTTTCCCTTTATATTTACTTAATTTATTTTTTGTTTCACGGCTAACCACTGTTGTTTTACTAATTCTTATTATTATGATTTATTATTTGGCGCTAATAACCACTACTGTTTTTTGATTGGTTTATTTGTTTTGTTTTTTTTTTTTTTTTAATTTTGTATATCATTGATACATTAATACAGAGTATTTTGTTTTATTTGGATTAAAAAAATGTAAAATATATTATATTGAATGATTTATATATTATGTTGTGTTGTGCGTTTTTAGAATATTCTTAGCACTTCAAGATTGTGTTTCCACATAATGTTGCATTCTTTGTAGTATATTTTGCTTGTGTTGACATTGTGTATGATCAGGTTGTACTTTGCTTTAGCAGTTTTTGAGAGAGTTTCCTATGCCATGCTAACCATATCCCAACGAATTTGTTGAAATATCTATATTTGAATCTCTTATTGAAGAAATGGGATAAAGTTACCGGTTTATTGGTTATTATGAATTAATAGATCTCACTCTACACAAGCTTTAGTCTTTCATCATTAAAATAAACAAACACGTCCACCATGGCTGAATTTAATTAATGAGTATATGTCTAACAATAATGCATGGTGTATGCTACTCATATTTCACTCGGAGGGCGTTTAGTATACAATATTGATGGGTAAATACACATAAAGGACTGATTCGTATAGTCGATCCGTCAAGAAGTCATCCAATCGGCACGTCATAGCCATCAACCCGACTAAAATAAATCACTTGTGATCAACGTACTGCTCGTACCGATATGCCTCGTGACAAAATGCTCTTAGATCACCCTTGAAATCGCCTCGACAGAGAGCCACCCGACCGGTCTACCGTAGGATAACCAGTGGGTCTACAAGGTGATGTAACCTGCAAGTTGAAAATCTGACTTGCACAATAAGTAAAGTAGTCCAACTTTCGCCTGCGGGACGGCGATTGACAGCCTGCATACATAACGACTCTGCAACTTCGATCAGTCAACCTACGTGTAACTTGCAGAGTGACCGCCTTACCAATCCAATAAGAAGGCGCCACGTCAAGCCACTTCCAACAAGCCCATTAAATGCATAGACCGACATAGTTAGTATAAATAGAAGGCCCCCCTCACTTCTCATGATCATCTCATTACAACATCAACTACTCACTGCTTGTAATCTCCACCTTGCAACATCAATCTACAGCGTGATCTACACCCCGTGTAACCGTTCAATTGCAATCTACACTCCGTAATAGCAACATGCACTATCCCAGCAATCTGCTTGTAACCACTTACCACTCGGAATACCACTCAACCTCGGACAGCCCGGTCGCCTTACGGTAGACTAGGGGTGTAAACGAGCCGAGCTGAGCTCGAGCATAGGGTGGCTCGAGCTCGAGCTCGTTAATGAAGGCTCGGCTCGAGAATTGACGCTCGTGCTCGAGCTCGTCAATTTTCGAGCTGCTCGAGTTCGGCTCGAGCAGCTCGATTGTTCGAGCTCGGGATCAGGGTTGAACTCAAGTTCGAGTTCGATTTTGAGCTCAAATTTAACAGGTTTGATTTTAAATTCATGTTTCAATTAAAAATAAACTATAATTTTATATGTATATATTATATTATATTATATATCAATAAATAAATAAATAAATAAATAAATAAATAAATAAATAAATAAATAAATAAATATATATATATATATATATATATATATATATATATATATATATATATATATATATATATATATATATATAATATTATATATATATATATGGCTCGCGAGCGGTAGACATTTCGGCTCAATTATGAAACAAGCCGCTCGAGCTCGGCTCGAACTCGAATTTGACCGAGCTCGAGCCGAGCTTTGACCGAGCGGCTCGCGAGCAGTTCTCAAACCGCTTGGCTCATTTACACCCCTACGGTAGACCGATCGGCTGACCTACGAGCGCCCTCCGACTTATCTACAAACATATGTATTCGTAGCGTATTCGTAATTTTCCCCCGATTCCATTTACGCTATATATATATATATATATATATATATATATATATATATATATATATATATATATATATATATATATATATATATATTTACATCTATTAAATTGTTGAGAAAATATTTTCAAAGAATGTATTTGATCGAAGTGAATAATTTTGTAAAAAAAAATTAATTATGTTTGGTGATACCCTAAAAAATAATTAAATTATCTAAAAAACTAATTAAGATGTTTGGTTCATTTAAACTTTCTTATGATTTTCTTTTAAATTTATAATATATTCTTGTTATATACAAACCATATGTGAGATTTACTTGTTTGATATCATGGAATTAGATTCTATAGACATGAAATTTTATAAATTAATGATTGTACCAAATATGGAAATAATTTTCTTGCCTTTTAAATTTTCAAGAAAGCTTGAACTTTCATGACTACCAACTCCCTCTCAAAGTCTTGTTTCCTTCTTTTCTCAACGTAATGACATTATCAATATGCTCTCACTATTTTCATTTTTAGAAATAAATAAAGCCTAAAAGTATAAAACATATAAAACACATTATATTGCAGACAAATTTTGTGTATTAAATATGTGAATTTGATACATTTTAAAAATTTTAGCATAAAATGACATTTTAAGTGACTATTTTATGAGTTACACTACGCTAATCTTTTGGAGATTTTTCTAACTTGACCACGACGAGAAACTGCTCCATTGAGAGGTGAAGTTACTCTATTTCTCATAGATGAAGGTAATTCTCCACTACAAGGTTGAGTAATTCCACCTTTCAATGGACTTGGCTGCCCACCTCTCGGTGTTACCGAGAGGTGGTCTCTTGGGCACTATCAACACTAAGAACTACACTTCTACTTTACTGTGTATCTTTCAATAAATTCAAAGTGTACCGTTTTGGAAATGCATTAATTCTGTTTTTGGAATTAATTTCCATTAATCTAAATTTATTTCAAAGAATTAACGTTTGTAAGTGTAGTGTTAATTTCCAGAGTAATTGGTTTGTTACAGAGGTTATAATTTGAATTTAAATAAGATGTTAATCCATTGGTTTTATGCTAATTATTATGAAATCTTCTATAAATGCTTGCGTTTGGCCAGAATGTTTTATTGGTTATGTTTTTAGACTTTTTTTTTTTTTTGGAATAATATTTTTAGACTTTTAAAATCTAGATTTTCCTCTCTCTTTCTCTCTCTCTCTAAAAAATCAATTGTAAAATTTCTACCAACACTTCAATATAAATCTATGAAGTGCTCACCATGTTGTTCTAGTTCGCCGAAATCTCTAAGATATATTAAAATTGAGTACGAGTTAATACTCAATATAGTCCTCGACTATATTGGTTTTACTCAATTTAGTCCTAAATGACTTTTTGTGCTCAATTTAGTCCTCGACTTTGATGATTTAACTCAATTTAGTCCTTTGTTAAAAATTCTGTTAGTGAACTGTTAAAAATAGGGTCCTAATGGTAATTTCCCATCTTTCATCCCATTTGGGATGATTCCTTCTTCTTCCCCTTATTAAGATCCACGCAAAAATGCAAATTTTCGTACCAAATCAACTTCAACGCTAAATAAATAAATACATAGTAAATAAATATTTGAGTACGAAGATTTACATTTCTGCTTGGATCTTAATAGGGAGAAGAAGAAGGAATCATCCCAAATGGGATGAAGGATGAGAAATTACCATTAGGACCCTATTTCTAACCGGTCACTAACAAAATTTTTAACAAAAGACCAAATTGAGTAAAATCATCAAAGTCGAGGACTAGATTGAGTACAAAAAGTCATTTAGGACTAAATTGAGTAAAACCACTATAGTCGAGGATTATATTGGGTATTAACTCTATTAAAATTATATATATGAACGAAAAAGGAATATGAAGGAATGAAATGAATAAAACAACTTGATTAGAACAAAGATAAGGACAAATTGATAACTTGACAAATGAAATGCAATACTACATCCTATTTATAGTGAAAAAGGAATAACTATAAAGCCAAAATTTTGCCCATGTTCATGTAATGCTCTATGTAGTGCTCCACACTTCACACACGTATTGCTATGCCATACACCCACTTATTAATTACTTTCTAACAAATTAATCACTAATTGGTTTAATAATAATATTATTATTATTATTATAACATTGTCTCCTTTAAACCAAGTTGGATATATTGGTCATCCCAATATCCTTCTTCAATTTGAGAAATGTGTATGTTTTCAACGGCTTCTTAAAAATATATGCGACTTGACATTCACTTGAACAATATTCAATGTTGATTTGTTTTTCTGCAACCAACTCTTTGATTTTGTGACACTAGATATCAATGTGTTTGCTGCGACCATGAAGGACAGGATTCTTGGACAACGAAATTGCAGATTTGTTGTCATAGAAAATAGTTTTAGGTGCTTCCTGATTGTGTTGTAAAAACTCCAAAATTCTTCTAAATTAAACCAAATTGCTTGAGTATGTAGCACAATTTGCTGTTGCAATATATTCTGCTTCTGCGGTTGAAAGTATTACAATATGCTGCTTCTTCGAAGACCAAGAAAATATGGCTGAACCAAGATAGAAGACATATCCTGATGTGCTTTTTTGGTCTCAACATCTCTCGCACAATCACTGTCTATATATCCAACAAGTTCCACAACTTCATTAGTAGAGTAAAAAAATTTCATAATTACTCGTACATTTGACATATCTCAGAATTCGCTTTGCTGCAGCCAAATGTGATTCTTTTGGTTCTTCCATGAATTTGCTAAGTATTCCAACTCCAAAAGAAATATCCGGCTTTGGGTTCAGGTGATTGTTCCCTCGCCCCCACTTTCTTTGGACAATAAGTTTGACTTGACATTGTCAAAAGTAAGGGTATCACTATTACCCTACAACATAATTTCTTTTAAATGGTTATAGAACTTTATGAGAAAGACAAGTAATAATAAAATAACACGATTCTCATAATCAATATCAACATTTTCCAAGCCCAAAAAAATGTAATTGAATTCGTCCAAGTGAGACCTAATAGAAGTACCTATGCCTTCCACCATATAGATTGTGTACAATTATTACTCAGTAGGGCACGGGTGAGTGCCATCGACAAACCCATACAGATTTTGGCCGCGCAAAAATAGTATCAACTGTGCCTTCCAGAACAAAAAATTCGTTGAAGTGAGCTTGATGGAGACATAGTGATGTGCTTGGTGTAGCATATTCGGAGCGGGCAACGGACGAGCAAATAAGACCTCAATTACCGTGCGACTCGACGAATCGGTTTGATTAACATTAGCGTCAGTAGAAGCATTAACTTCGGCCATAAGAACGAATCAAACTGATACTAGATGAGTGTTTCAAGAACGATATGTGTATGTTAAATAATCACACGTACAATACACAAGGACAACAAAGAAGATAAATAATACACAAAGAGAGTCCTATTACAAATACAATAGAGCACTAAAGTCCTAAAGTAAATACCATACTAATAAACCCATCTCTCCAAATCAATGCTCTACTTACCTCTAACAAATGAAATTTTGTTATCGTTGTTGCACCTTTCCATCGGGTTATGATCCCTTATTACCCGCCAATGAATCACTTTATAATTCAACCAATTTCCTTCTCCACATAGTATCTAAAACCCTTACTAGAAAGTTAACCACTTCACGGAAAGTCAACTAAAACAATTCTTGTTTAATGTTATAGCTAACGGGACTTCAAGTGATAGTTTTTTTTTTTTTTTTTTTAAACATTTAATTCTTTACAAGGTAATATTTTTCTTTTATATTGTGTTAATCTGAGGTTAATGGGATCCTATGACCAACCATTTGGAATGGTAATGAATACGCCATTAGACTACATCGGCAATTTATATCGTGGATCAGGGTGCATAATGCATTGTGCACCCCGTATCAAAATGTTAGGAGGATAAGATTCTGTGTATTTTGTGTCAATATTCTGTTTATTTTATTTTGTGTCAATATTCTGTGTATTCTAGGCAACCATTCTGTGTATTCTAGACAACCTTTCTGTGTATTTATTTTAGTAACATAGGTTGTGATGTGTTTGTGCATTCGAATGTTAGGATACAAAGAATATAAGCCCAAGTATTATCTCTTATGTTTCATGTTTTTCAAATTTCCCAATGTTGGTTACATATTCACCTTTTGTCGTGTGTGTTTTTGTGATCTGATGAACTTGTGTGTGTTTTTTGTTCTTACTTCTTCGTCATTGTTTTTGTTGTTGTTCAAATTACAATTATATTTTAGTTTTAAAAAAAACTAACTAACTGTAATCCGTATTATTACGACACTGTTTCAGACCAGGGTCCACGGTATATCGATCCGACTACATCGCAGTTGGCCAGTAATAGTTTTAATAGGTTAAAGTACCGTAGTGTCATTGTTTTTTTTTTTTTTTTTTTTTTTTTGAAAACGTAGTGTCATTGTTTGTTAAATAAGCAACTTTAAAAACGACCGTCTTGTCTTCAAACTAAATAACCGATACAATTATGGTATAAAGTAAATAAATAAATGAGCCCGCAAATCCCGCAATTAGACCGACCGTAACTTCAAATCTTTGTCGGAGGTTCTTGGATCGGAGTAGCACTTGTCAATCAATTAAGTAAATTTTTCTTTGTTGGAGATTATTTATTGTTGTGGATGGTTAAAACCTGCCGGCCAGCTAGAATTTCTTCATTAAAAAAGTCCCAGAACAGCACAAAAAGAAAGACATTTCACCAATTTCTAGAGTATTTAAGTACCTTAATTGGCATGGCATTTGCTATGTATTCAAACTTTTATCTTATTAGATCAAAATGGTTATTATTACGCCAAAAACATAATATCTTTAATTATCAATTAATAGATTTGACTCTTCACCAATTTCCACCTAACAATTCCCTTCCTCCTAGCCACCAATTGATAGATTTGATTCTTTACTGACCTCTACCAAACAATTGCCCTCCCAACACTTACCATGCCAGGCTCGAATCCGTGACCTTGCTTTGGTACCACTTTGTTAGGAAGATTAAATGCTTAACACTACCCTAAAAGCTATAACTAGTAGCGAATTGAAGGCATAACATTATTTCCTTATAGACCACCATCACATTTTCAAGAAGGTGTTGGACTTGACTCGCAACTGTCTCCGTTCAACAATCCCCTAGCCACCAATTAATGGACTTGACCTTTTACCTGCATCTTCCCAACATATCTATATAAAGCAAACATTGAAGGTAAAGTTTCCATTGAAGGATGAAAAACATGAGATCCGTAATAGGAGCCCTCCTTGTTCTTCTCATCCTTGCCATTATTTCTACTCATTCCGTCGAGCCTAAACCTCAGTTGTCTGGAGAGAAGGCAGTTCTTACCATAAACAGCTTCGAAAAGGGCGGAGATGGGGGCGGTCCATCTGAGTGTGACGGCCACTACCATTCCGATGACACCTTAATCGTCGCACTTTCCACCAGATGGTACAACCACGGCCACCGCTGCCATAACTATATAACCATAAACGGGAATGGGCGGAGCGTGAAAGCTATGGTTGTGGACGAGTGTGACTCCAACGGGGGATGTGCTAATAACATAGTTGACGCCTCAAAAGCAGTGTGGAAGGCCTTAGGTGTGCCAAAACAACAGTGGGGCGAGCTCAAAGTAACCTGGTCAGATGACTAGCTTAATTCACCCATTTCCCATCTGTCAGAACTGCGCACTCTGTATCCATCTCATGTTTTCCTTCCCTTTCAAATAATAATGTAATATAATGCCGCTGCGGAAGCTTGAAGTACGCATGGCCATGCATGCTTAGTATTCCTCTATTACGGATCTTGATTATGTACGTGTTAATTGTTGAAATATATTTTGTTTTTGGTGTGTAACTATATCTAGCTTAGTTGTACCCTACTCTTCAATCAAGAACTGTTCAGTAACACATTACTTTTTTATTGGATTTTTAAGTGGACACACGAATTATGCAGAATCGAATAATCCAGAAATTGAGAATTATATAAAATATAGAAGTTAATTAAATAATATTGGGAAATATATGTTACAGAGCTCAATATTGTGGAGGTAGAATCAAAGAGAATGACTGTTTTCTTATTATTCAGCAAGCAGGGAAAGCAGAGAGTTTTATACAGAGATTTGGAGGGAAAGTAAAACTAACTGAACTGCTGCTAACTAACTTCTAACTAGCTAACAGAAGAGAATGAATATAAAGGCTATTAATTCTGTTTTATTCTCCTAATATCCCCCCTCAAGCTGGATTGTATAGGCTGAACAATCCAAGCTTGGACATGTATGTCTGAAAGGAGCCAGGACAGTGAGCTTTTGTCAAAATGTCTGCTAACTGATTTTCTGAAGCAACATGTAGCAGTTTGATGATGCCTTTGTTCAACTTTTCTCTAACCAAGTGGCAGCCTAGCTCGATATGTTTGGTGCGCTCGTGAAATACTGGATTCTCAGCAATGGCAATAGCGGATTTGCTATCACAATAGACAGTAGCAGGATTTTTGTGATTCATCCCAAGGTCTGTGAGTAGATAGAGAAGCCACTGGACTTCACAAGTAGTAGCTGCCAAGGCCCTGTATTCAGCTTCTGATGAGGACTTGGAGATGGTAACTTGCTGACTTCCAAGATACCAAGGCATTCCCTAGAAATATGCAGAAACCAGTTACAGATCTTCTAGTGTCCACACAAGCTCCCCAATCTGAATCAGAAAAAGCTTTGAGCTATAACTCAGATGAGGAAGGGAAGAACAGCCCTTGGCCAGGGGCAACTTTGATATATCTTAGGACTCTCTGAGCAGCTTGTAGATGCAGATGAGTAGGTTTGTCCAGGAATTGAGACAATTGTTGTGTGGCAAAACTAATATCAGGTCTAGTAATTGTCAAGTATAGAAGCTTCCCAATTATCTTCCTGTAACCAGTGTTGTCTTCAAGTAGTTCACCTTCATTTTTGCTCAACTTGTGGGATGGAACTGTTGGGCTATGGACAGGCTTGGAATCTGTAAAACCTGTTTCAGAAAGCAATTCAAGGGCATATTTCCTCTGACATACTGCAATGCCCTTCTTCTGTCTTGCCACTTCAAGACCTAAGAAAAATTTCAAAGGGCCTAAATCTTTTATTTTGAAGTTGGCATTAAGCTGACTTTTAACTTCTTGTATAATTCCCAAATCAGCACTGGCAACTACTATGTCATCCACATAAACAAGCAAAGCTACAAATGAATGACCTTCTCCTTTAGTGAAAAGAGAATTATCAGGTATGGACTGCCTAAATCCCATGTTCTGTAGTGCCAGGGTTAGCTTGGTGTTCCACTGCCTGCTAGCCTATTTCAAGCCATATAAAGACTTGGTTAATTTGCATACCTGACCAGCCCTTTTGTCTGCAAACCCAAGAGGCAACTGCATATACACTTCCTCCTGCAAATCACCATGAAGAAATGCATTGTTGACATCCATCTGATGAAGGTGCCACTCTTTTGCTGCTGCTACTGCCAGAAGAGTTCTGATGGTTGTCATTTTGGCCACAGGGCTGAATGTGTCAAGGTAATCAATGCCAAGAGTCTGATTGTAACCTTTTGCAACAAGCCTTGCCTTATACCTTTCAATTGTGCCATCAGCTTTGTGCTTAACTTTGTAAACCCATTTGCAGCCAATAGGTTTCTTTGAGGGAGGAAGATTGACTATCTCCCAAGTGTTGTTGCTTTCTAAGGCTTTGATTTCCTCTTCCATGGCTTTCCTCCAACACTCATGTTGGACTGCTTCCTTGTAGTTATTTGGCTCAGAATGGCATGATATATTCATTACAAAAGACTGAAATGAGGGATCTAGTTTGCTGTAGTCCATAACCTTGTTCATAGTGTGAGGAGAAGTCCTTACTTTCAGATTGTGGCACACATAGTCCTGCAAATATGTGGGAGTGTGCTTCTGCCTAGTGGATCTCCTGGTGATCTGTTGGTCAGTGTTCACAGAAGGATTGACCTGATGATTTGCCATCCCAGGTGATGGTTCATTGGTTTCTTCACTCAAGGGACCAAGACCACAACTGTTTTCATCATTAGTTCTGACTTGGTTCTGAGGCTGCATGACATCAGACACTTCTATGGGAATTTCATTCATTGAGGGAAGTATGATTTGAGGGATCCTCTCTTTATGAACAGTGTCATGTTGAAATGGAAAGATGTGCTCATAGAAGATAACATCCCTAGACAGCAGTAGTTTCTTGGACACAAGGTCATACACTTTGTATCCTTTTGTAGTAGTGGCACAACCAAGAAAAACACATTTCTTGGCTCTAGCATCCAGTTTGGATTTGGGGCTGACTATAGTGGCATAGGCTAGGCAACCAAAAACTTTCAAGTTCAGGTATTGTGGAACCCTTTTAAGTACCACCTGATATGGAATCTGATCACTGATGGCAGCTGAGGGCAACCTGTTAATTATATAAGCTGCATGCAATATGCATTCACCCCAAAAAGCTTCAAGTAGATTGGCCTGAAATCTGAGTGCTCTAGCAGTGGCTAAAAGATGGCCATGTTTTCTTTCAACCCTGCTGTTCTGTTGAGGAGTGTAAGTACATGAGGTCTGATGCACAATCCCTTTCTGACTGAAAAACTCTTCCATGTTGAATTCCCATCCATTATCAGACCTTATACATTTCACACTGGAGGCAAACTGATTCTCAACAAGCTTGCAAAAACCTGTGATCAAGTCCCTAACCTCAGACTTCATCTTCATCATGTAAACCCACACTGCTCTGCTATGATCATCTAATATGGTAAGAAAATAGTGATGACCATGAATGGTAGCTACCTTGTAGGGTCCCCATATATCCACATGTAACAAATCAAAGCAGTTAGCTGACAATGAACTACTAGACTGAAATGAAAGCCTCTTTTGTTTAGCAAAATGACAACAGTCACATATCAAACTTTTATTGATCTGAATCATGGGTTCCAATTTCTGTAAGCATACAAGTTTTGAGTATGAAGCATGACCTAGTCTAGTATGCCACAAAGTGCATTTATTAACAGTTGAAACTGAATTGCATACAGATGAAGGAGTAGGAAAAACTAGGTGGTATAAACCATCTTGCAGCTCAGCTCTTCCAATCATTTTGCCAAGGGTAACATCCTGTATAATGCACTGATCAGACTGTATCTTCATAGCATACTTTGAATTCTTAATGAAGGCTCCAACTGACAACAAATTGTAATGAAAACCAGGAACATACAGCACATTATGCAAAACAAACTCATCAGAAATGTATACTGAACCATTGAAAGTAATAGCAGCCTGATGTCCATTGGGTAGGCTAACATGCAGATTGTGAGCCTTTTCTTGGTTACTTAACAGGTTTAAATCACAGACAATATGGTGAGTAGCACCACTATCCACAATCCACTTAGCCTTGTCATATTTAACAGAATTAAGTGAGATTGTACCTTCATTTTGGAAATCAGCTGACACTGTGTTGGCTAGAACTTGTGTAGGCTGATCAAGGGGTGAATTCAAGCCCTCATTACTTGATCTCTGCATCTGCATGAATTCCAAGAAGTTCTTGAAATCATTCTGAGTGAAGGACATGCCTTCATCTTTGGCACTGGGCTGCTGTGTTGCAGGTGAACATTGGAGTTGGTTAATTGATCCTTGGCTTCTTGATCTTGGTTTCCATCCAGGTGGATAACCATGCTTTTTATAGCATTTATCTTGGGTGTGGCCTGTGTAACCACAGTGAGTGCAGACTGGTCTCTTGTTAGTAGGTTGTGTCCTTTTGTAACCTTGTTGAAATCCCCCATCACCCTTAGCCATGAACACACTGCCTGCAACATTGTTCTCACCTGCTTGTTGCAACTGACTGCCAAAACCAACATTGGCAAACTGAAATTGCCTCTCCTGTTGAGCAATCATGGAGTAGGCTTCATTGACATCTGGTAGAGGCCTCATGAGCATAATCTGGTTCCTAGCTGCAGTATATTTCTCATGTAGCCCAATCAGGAAAATTGAGAGTTTGTCCTTCTCACTCTGTTCATTGACCTCATCCAATTTCTTGCCACAACCACACCTAGTGGTACAAGCACAGCTCAAAGGAGGTCTAAGAATAGCTAATTCATCCCACAACAACTTCTGTCTGGTGAAGTATTCATTCAGGGAGTTATCAATTTGTTTTGTTTGGTAAATCTCACATTTAACTTCTGCGATCCGAAACAAATCTTGTTTGCTAAACCTTCTTTTCAGGTCATTCCAAACACCATGTGCTGTTTCTATCCACAGAACACTACTTCCAATTGAAGGGGATAGGGTTCGTACAATCCAGGATTTCACCATGTTATTACATCTTTCCCAAACGAGATACTTCTCTAAATCATCCTCGGATGGTTTCTGGATGGTTCCATTAATGAAAGGTATCTTATTCTTACAAGAAAGGGCCATAGTCATTGCCCTAGCCCAAGGATGGTAATTCGAACCATCTAACGGGTAAGAAACGAGTTCTAGAGCCGGATTCTCGTTAATGTGTAAGAAGTAAGGATTTGACTGTGTAAGAAGATCATAGGTTACCTCAGTTGCAGTGGATCTTGTTGCCAGTGTCGCTGCTGGTGCGGAGGAAGAAGGAGCTGTGTTTCCGGTCTAATTTCCAGCAGGATTGCCTGTCGTGTTGTCGATCGGAGTAGATCGGTTGTTGATCGGAGGCCAAGCAGCCATTGCAAGGGAAGAAGGAGCTCCTAGCTTGAAAGCTCTGATACCATGTTACGGAGCTCAATATTGTGGAGGTAGAATCAAAGAGAATGAGTGTTTTCTTATTATTCAGCAAGAAGGGAAAGCAGAGAGTTTTATACAGAGATTTGGAGGGAAAGTAAAACTAACTGAACTGCTGCTAACTAACTTCTAACTAGCTAACAGAAGAGAATGAATATAAAGGCTATTAATTCTGTTTTATTCTCCTAATAATATACACATGATGTACTCAAAAAAATAATATTGGGAAATATACACATGATAAATTAAATTAGGATATCCCCATTTCACCTGTCATGTTTACTATTCATTGGTCAAACCAACTCTTTCTTCATTGTTTATTTTCTTTAGTAATTTTTAATTATTTTTAAATTTAATTTTTTGTGTTTAATAGTACTTTTAATGTAGTTTCTAAATATATAAATTTTATATACTAATACTAAATTTAATATTATGAAAAATTAAATTAAAAATAACTTCAGTCAAGTCTCGTTAACCGAATCAGACAAACAAAATGGGACGGAGGTAGTATATATATATATATATATATATATATATATATATATATATATATATATATATATATATATATATATAATCCCTCCTAAAGATGTTGAGGGAAGAGGGTACCAGATGGCTTTGATGGTTGGGAGTTTGAAATTCTTAGGAAGGGCGCAGAATGCAGGTGCAATTATATATACTTACCTCGGGTTTAGGTGACTGTTCCCTCGCCTCAATCTACTTTCAAGCCCAGAAAAATGTAATTGAATTCGTCTAAGTGAGACTTAATAGAAATACATATACCTTCCACCATATAGATTGCGTAGAACTGTTCCTTCAAGCGCAACTTGTTCTCAAGAGATGTGGTCACATAAAAGCAATTCCAGCTTATTGAACCATAATTTTGACGTTGTTGTATCAATTATCACCTCACGTAGAGCCTCTTTAGACAAGCACAATTGAATGGTTGAACGTGTCTTGTCATCCAAATCTTTAATTCCAAGTACTCCTTTGTCATTGCAACCATCTTATTCTTTTCTCAGCTAGTGCTTTCTTCAAGCCATTCTTGGTTAGAACAGCTTTCATCTGGAACCTCCAAATAGAGAAACTAATTTTCCTATCGAACTTCTCAATATCAAACTTGGTTATAGGTTGACATCTTCAAAAATAATTCTCAATTAAACCGCTCAAATTCCACTTGTTAGGAATATTGCAAAATCATGTTAATTGAATGATCGAGAAAATGAGAATTATATAAAATAGAAGTTAAATAATATCATAAGACATGAAAATGACAAAATAGGATATCTCCAATTTGGGAGAAATAAATATATTAAAAATAATAATTCTCACAGTAAAGACAAATGGAGAATAAAGGGGAGAATGCTAAGGTGCAAGGAGAAGATACGTAATGAATTGGATGATTTTACAATGCAATCGGAGATGCCTATTTATCTAAAAACATAATATATCTAAATTTAGGTTATATTTCTAATTTATGTTTTTTTTTTTATTAATTTTTTTATATATATATTGTGCTATAAGAGTTGTACTATACAATTCTTTAGCAGATAAATATATCCCTACCCTTATTACTTTTGATATCTTTTTAATTACCATTATTATTATCATGTTAATGCATAAAAAATATATTTTCTTATAATTTTCAATGGTAATTTTGTATATAGAGATTATATATTAGAGTAATATAAGAAATAATTTTAATTTTATTTATATTTTAATTAAATATTACCATAATTATATTTAGTAATCTATATCTATACTATATATAAAAGCATTATCCTCCTTCCAAACTTTCCCGCCCAAAGTTAGTGACATTTTGGTAAAATCGGTTATTTTATTTATTTATTAATTAATTTATTAATTATCCACCCGTGCGTGCCTATTATGGTTAAATGTTGGTGATTGAATAATTGGATTTATTAATTATCCGTGTATATATATATATATATATATATATATATATATATTTATATATATATATATATATTTATTTATTTATTTATGTATTTATTTATTTATTTATTCACCTATAATACTATTATGGTTAGATGTTAAATTAAAATGTTAAATAGGTAATATAATATGGTAATATTAATTGGTGATTGAATAATTGATGATATAATTGGTGTGATATATATATATTTGGTGATATATTTGTAATATATGTAATAGTATAAATAAAGCATTCTGCTTGACAACAGCAGAACAAACTTTAGGGAAGGCTGATTCGGCGTTTCATGAGCTTTTAAATTCAAAGAATATTTGGGAAAGCATCCAAGAAGAGGAAGAAGACATTTGCTTGAAGATTAAGGTCTGTTAAGGCACCCATTTACAGGCTTTAGAAATTTGCTGCAGATTTGGTAAAACTTTTACTTTCTCTTGAAAAATAATAGCATTCTGAAAAAGAATATACATATATATACACACATAGTGCAGTATGGTAGTATGGTTTTATTTGTTTTTGTAGGTGTGTTTGATGGAAAGGAAATAAATCAGTATCCAGCAATAGAAGATTCTATCTCCATTAGGAAGCATATAACACAGTTCATTTGTAATGGAGCAAAGATATTTGATTAAATTCTTAGTATGTAGTTACAATGTGTTGTTAACTACTTCCTCATTTTATAATTAAATTCCAGCTAAGTTCACAATGTTCGGTATTTTTAACTATTTAAGAATCAGTATACTTTTTGCAGTTGTATCTTCATTGTAAAGCTTACTGATCTTTTTAAATGGCAGCAATGATATGTAATAAGAAACATGGAATTAGTTAGTTTGTGTTGTTAAAGTATGTAATGTAATGTACTCCTACTTTGAATTTCAAAATATCTTCACTTTTAAAAAAGTTCAAAAGGCAGACGAAATTATTGTGAAGAGGCTTAAGGGCTCACTTACCATTGTGTCTGTAAGAGGAAACACAGAGCTACAACTTGATTTCATTTCTTTAATTCTACTAACATATTGTAATAAATAATAATGGTAACCACCTCTTATTGAAATCTTCTTAACCTTTGTATGATGAAAATGTAACCCCTCGGTTTTCCGATAAAACTAAGATTCGAAAATAGCGTTATAAAATTTTTTTTTAGTTATGACAATTAAGGGAGGATTGTTCGGTACTTGAAATAATTGTTTCGTTTAAGGATTTATTGCCGATAAGCTGCGAACTACGTATCAATTACGAACTGAGGAAAATTTTAGGATGTGGATTCAATTCGGATTTTTCAGAATTGGAATTATTGGGTATCATACGATTAGGCCTGGATTTTAATTGGTTCAAGAGAATTTCTAAATGGACCGTAAGGGATAAATCGTTACAGACTCTGAACCTAAATTTAACGGACTATCGGAAAATTTTCAAAATTGGTGATTTGCAGCGGGAATATTTTTACGATAATTTTAGTATTAGAATTTTTCCCGAATTAAGCTATAATCCTCCGAACATTCATCTGATTTAGGCCTAAACTGATCAAGAAAATTAATATCTTCTTAAGGGATGAATGGGGTGTTGACAAGTGGCATATGATCTTAGGAAGATATGATCTTGATTTGGCATTAAATGTAGTGACATAAGAGGTAAGGTGCTAATGTACTTGTAACTTCCAATCCAAGCCAACACTTAAGATCATTTTCTTTCCTCTTCATTCCACTTTCGAAACTCCTAAAAGAAGAAGAAGAAGAAGAAAAAAAAAAAGAGAGAGAGAGCTAAGTCTTGCTTTGTGATCCAAACTTCCCCCTACTATTTTTCCCAACTCTAGTAGCAAAGTCTAGGTAAGACTCTAAGCTTTAAAGGTTTAATCCTCTCTAGCATTTAAGTGTTGATATTAATACAAGAAAATGTTATTGTTATGGTGATTTTTTTTAGGACTTTTGGGAGGAAAATTTCAAGGAAATACCCTCAACTAAGCGATCTAAAAATCAAGGTAAGGATTCCCTTAAGTCGGTTCAATCTCTTGGAAATAGGCAAATGCTAGGAAAAATTGCATGCTAGAGTTTTGTTCATGAAATGTGTGTGTTATGCTTTAGATCTACAAATTGACTTAAAAATCCTTGAATTTAAGCTTGATAAATTCTATTGTACGTGTTCATAATTATTGTTATGCACATATATGTTGTTTGGGGTCCGTATATGCTTGTATTTGTGGAAAAAGTGGTAGATCGGGGCGTTACGGCCCCGAACTTGCGGCCCAAAGTGGGCAGAAAAACGGGCGGACGCGACAGTGGACGCGCGTCCACCGCGCGCCCTCACAATAACGCCTTACGGCGCCTCGGCCGAAAGGCTGGACGCCGCTCGGACGCGCGCGTCCGAGGGCGCCCAGTCTCGGCGCGAGAGGCCGAGACCGCGGACGCGGTCCGGACGCCGCGTCCGCCGGGCGTCCGCAGGCGCGGACAGTTGCGAGTCCGCGCGACGCGGACTCGTTTCGACCTATTCCCGACCCGGTTTTTCCCTAATGTTTTTGGATTTATGTGTTGTGATGTTTTGAGAGCCTACGGGCGTCCGGGTGGGTGTTTTTGAAGCCAAAATTATTTTACTTAACTACTTTATGATTTTGGGAAATAACTATGTATTGAAATTGATCATGACTCTATGCTTGAATGTGTTAGTATATGTTTAACACTAACTAATCATGATTATTGGAAAGGTGGATGTGTTGTGTACCCCACCGAGATCTAAATAGTTGATGTGTTTCGTACCCCACTCGTGAACTAATCGTGGATGTGTTGTGTACCCCACGTGAATCTTGAAAAGGTGGATGTGTTGTGTACCCCACCGGGATCTAATAGTGGATGTGTTTTGTACCCCACTTATGAATTTATACAGTGGATGTGTTTCGTACCCCACTCGTGAACTAACCGTGGATGTGTTTTGTACCCCACGTGAAACTTGGAAAGGTGGATGTGTTGTGTACCCCACCGAGATCTAATAGTGGATGTGTTTCGTACCCCACTTGTGAATTTAAAGGTGGATGTGTTTCGTACCCCACCGAGGACTAATCGTGGATGTGTTTCGTACCCCACGTGATAATTGAAAGGTGGATGTGTTGTGTACCCCACCGAGATCTAATAGTGGATGTGTTTCGTACCCCACTTATGAGTAAGACGAGAATTGTGTATCATGGGTGACGCGTAAGAACTAATTACTGGGTGAAATTATGACTGAGTTAATTGTTCTAATTATTGATATGAAGTGAAATTATTTGTTATTTATGTTGTTGCAGGATGATTTCGCTGTGGTAATACTATCTTGCCTTATGCTTATTGTTTGATTATTTGAAACCTTTGTTTATTTTCAAGGGATAATGGATACCCTTACTTAGCCGTCGCGCTAACTACACTTCATTGTGTTCTTAACAGATGTCTAGTGTGGGATCCAACAGCCCACCCGACTCGGATCCGTCCGAGTTTATATTTCCTATATATGACTATGATGATTATATACAGTATTTATCCGACGACGATCCGTATGGCCCCGACTATGCTCCCGATCCGCCCGTTCTACTCGACACGCTCGACGTCGCCCCTGTTCCTAGTTCGCCCGACACTCCTTTCTGGATGCCCCCACCGGTCCTGCCCTTATGTCCCTTTGACGAGATTCAAGCTAGTTACGGGCTTTACCCTCTCGAGTTGGTCCCGGGCAGTGACCCGCCAGAGTTCATAGTGCACTATCCCTATCCGTGGGACCCAAGTCCCCCGGAGACTTATGAGGAGTGGATGATGGTTATGAATACTTGCCGGTTCTTAGACCACATGACGTGGTATGATGGCAAGTGGTGTGAAGTCTGGGTACGTACACGGGTCCCGTGTATTACTCCCTAGATTAGATGGAGTAGAAGGGGAAGGTGGGGCGTAGCCTAGTTTTTGTGTAGATATACCTTTTGTAAAGGGCTAAATCGAACAGTCATCTAGTCGGGTTTTCTTTCTCTAGATAGTTCGAATGGGTGGTATTATTAACCCATTTCGTTTTGGTAACTTTCGAGTTACATTTTGATGATGCAGATGAATATATATCATCAATATATATATATGATGCAGTTTTATCCTAAAGGCCGGTCTTGGATTTTGACGTTAAGAAACGCGATCCTTACTTTCATCGTTAGCCTGAGCACTTAGAATGAATCCCGCCTATTTAAGGTTGGGCCGAATCTAAGTGTGGCGGTAATTACTCCATTGGTTGTCTATATCCAATTCGGGGTGTTACAGAAAACCTACAAAAAATACAATATGCTGTTAGTTCCAAAAATTATAAAAAAATTTGGAGCTTTTTACATCATAGACTTTTACATATTATATCCCACAATGCATGTACATATTCAAACTTGGATGATGGACATATGTCATACTCTAACTATTGCAAGAAGAATGAAGAATGAAAAAGTTGTAAGAAGAATTGCAAGAATAGGTTACATGTGGATGATGAACATATGACATTCAAGTGAAGAGCAAACAATTGCAAGAAGAATGAAAAAGTTTAAGGTGTCAACTACTATATTGAAGATAAATGTACAATGGAAGCATTCCTGTTATTTTAGATTCAAACTCTTTATCATTAAGATCTAAAATTATATTCTTTAAATATATCTAAAGCACTAATGCACAATATATGGACACTTTTTTTTTTTATTCTATGAACAATACATAAATAATATTCGAGTAACTAAACTACTACCAATATAGCACACGAACATAATGTGGAAAATACTTGGCTCAACAATTATAAGAGGCAAGAGGAAGCAAAGTATATCAAATTACTGTATTTCTTTCATTTTCAAAATAATGACTAGCAAATAATGACATCGATGTGGTCATCCCAATTGTTATGGTAATAAATTACTGTAATAAATGGTAATGGTAATCTTATGGTAATAAATCGTAATTATAATAAATTGTTATTGATCATAATTGTAATGGTAATTATTAATTATTAATATAGAATAATAATATTAATGGTAATTGTTATTGCTATTAATAAATCGTAATTATAATAAATTTGTGTGATTTATTTAAATCTTAACATTTTATGATTTTACATTACTTTGAATATGCAGTTATTTTATTCGTTTATTCATACCATGTTCATAGGTGAAATTATAATTCAAAAAAAATTAAAAAAATAATTAACTGAAAATTAAACGGCACGGAATTTAAGCCATTTGAATAAGTAAATTAATATTAATATTTAATTGGAAATTGAACGAAAAAGGAAATGAATTTATTTCGACAATTAAATTATTATAATTATATTAATCATATTAATATTTATGAAGGAAAAAGAAAATAAATATATTAATATTTCATTGGAAATATAATTGGCAATTATATTTTTATAATTATACTACTTATTAATTATATGGATATGAATATTAAAATCTTTTTATGAATGAAAAAGGAAATAAATATTACACACGGGAATATGTTATTAATATTATGTTACTAATGTTACTAATTGGCACACGAATCAGGCCAAATGAAAAAGAATATTAATAATAAAAATTCACTATAAATATAAAATAGCTTCCCCTATGCGAAAATTAGTAACCACCAAATGAATATTTATTCCTTTTATGAAGAAAAAAAGAAATGAATATATTCATACTTCACTGGAAATATAATCGACAATTATATTATAATTATAATTTTATTAATTATTTAGAAGGAAAAAGAAAATGAATTTATTAATATTTTCACTGAAAATATATTCAACAATTATATTTTTATAATTATATTACTTTTTAATCATATGGAAATTAACATTAAATTTTATGAATGAAAAGGAAATAAATATTACACGGGAAACTGCTATTAATATTTTCTTACTAATTGGCAAGGAATCAGGCAAATTAATTGGCAATTATCCGAAAAAAGAACGAAAAACAATATGAATTCTTTTGATGAAGGAAAAAGGAAATGAATATACTCAAAATAAAATGGAATACTATGAAAAATGAAATGAATATATTAATATTTCACTGGAAATATAACACAACTTTTTCCTACGAAAAAATTAGTAACCACCATGAATGATTAGGAAAAAATTATAAAGGAAAAAGAAATGTAAAATAATATTAATTCTTTTTATAAAGGAAAAATGAAATGAAATATTAGGAAAAACGAAATGAACATATTAATATTTTACTGAAAATATAACACAACTTTTTCTACGAACAAATTATTAACCACCAAATGAAATATTAGGAAAAAATTATGAAGAAAAAAAATGGAAATTAATATTAACTTTTTTCTGAAGGAAAATGGAAATGAATATATTTATAATGAAATGAAATGTTAGGAAAAAACGAAATGAATATATTAATATTTCACTGGAAATATAACACAACTTTCCATATGAAAAAATAATTAGTAACCCACAAATGAAATATTAGGAAAAAATTATGAAGGAAAAAGGAATGAAAATCAATATTAATTCTTTTTTATGAAGGAAAAATGGAATGAATATATTTGAAAGGAAATGAAATATTAGAAAAAACGGAATGAATATATTAATATTTCACTAGAAATATAGCATAACTTTCCCTACAAAAGAATTAGTAGCCAACAAATGAAATATTTGGTAAAAATTATGAAGGAAAAAGGGATGACAATCAATAATTCATTTTATAAAAGAAAAAGGAAATGAATATATTCAAAAGGAAATTAAAATATTAGAAAAATGAAATGAATATATTAATATTTCATTGGAAATATAATCGACAATTATATTATTATAATTATATCAATTAAATACTAATTAATTAATTAATTATATTAATTATTAATTATATTAATAAATACTACTCCATAATAACAACATTGCCAAATTATCAGCTTTTTCCGCTCTATGGATCAACCGTTGGCAAGAGGGACGCCATTATCTCACAATCGATCTGCAATGGTCAGTTTGACTTATTATAGTCACTTAAAGTTATTGTAGTAACAGTATTTCCTTTACAATGCACTTGTAGTGGCTGAAGTGCCTATTATGCATAGTAAACTAAGGTGGGGAAACTGCTCAGTATTGCTGATTGTTCCATAAAAAAATATACATGAAGATCACGTCCATAATCAACATTAACTCAATAATAAGTTATTAGCAACTTAGTAGTAGCTAGGTAAAATTACACTTTGAAAAACATGTATTTTTAGCCCCACAATTGTTCTTTGCTAGCTGTTTTAACCCTTAAATTGTTCTTTGCTAGCGATTTTAGTCTCTAATAGTATTCAAAAAAATATTTTTAACTCATAAAATTTTTAGCCCCTCGATTGTTCTTTGCTATTGGTTTTAACCCTTCAATTGTTTTTCGCTAGCAATTTTAGTCTCTAATAGTATTCAAAAAAATATTTTTAACTCATAAAATTTTAATACTCATATATTAAGTAAAATTTTAATAGAATTTAATAGTTTTGTTGATTCAGAAGTTAACTTTTTTTGAAGATCGACATAGAGACCGTTACATATATTACAACGGTAAAGAGCTTAGAAACTAAAGCAGCTAGCAAAGAATAATATAATTGAGAGAATAAAAATGTAATTTTCCTTACATTTCTTACAGATTTCAAAGACTTTCTAATTTTTTAAATTAAACGGCCCAATAGCATATATGTTTGAAACTTGGAAAGCTTAATTTTGCCGTTATGCTTAAAGTTGCCGACTTGGCGCTAACTTGTCAACCTATTTATAGTAGGAAGTAGGGTTAGTTTCCTAATTCTATCTCTGCTTTAATTTGCGCACTCTTCTCTCCTTCAATTCCCAAGAAACATAATCGACATTAATGGCTACGGCAATAACGAACATGAGCGGCGCCCCTTTGCCATACCCAAGTCACGGAAGATTGCGGATTCGGACGATTACAAGAGTTAGGATGCCACGCTCTTCGCTAGCTTTGGGCGACAACTGCTTCGAAATCCACTTCAATCCACTTTTCCACTTGACTTCTCTGGGGACTGCTTTTTCGTTCTTCTTGGACAGACTCGCTGGACTGAGCGCTCATATCGTTTTTCCTATAGCGGCGTTTGCATTCGACCTAGCTCGCAGCAGAAACTGGTTTTATGGTGTGTCTTTGTCGGTCGACCTGGAAACTGTTTCCGTGTTAGAAGAACCTGATTTCTTAGATGGTGAAATGATTTTGAATGAAGACATAGCTGGTGCCCGTGATTATTATGAAGAACCTTTTGCCTCTACTGGCCATGGGAACGTGGGAATGTCGCAACAGGAAATCTCTATGTTGAAGACAGAACGGCTTAGCGATGATGATGAGGAAGATGGCGAATGTTGCAGCATTTGTCTGGAAGGATTTATGAGAGGGATGGTGATCACAAAATTGCCACTCTGTTCCCATAGGTTTCACAATGCTTGCATTGCCCAATGGCTGCACAAAAACCCAACATGTCCAATTTGTCGCCGCACATGTACACTCACTGTTTCATAAATGTAAATCATAACCCTACCCTCTCTCTAAACAGCTTAAATTTTGTGTAACCGCACAATCTGATGCCATGCCACTCACTATGTAATATGTATTGTGTGTGCGTACTTCTTGGTGGTTTCTGCTGTAGCCAAGGCTGGAGCATTATATTATGTGATTTGCAAAGCAAGAGTTTTTAGGAGCTTTTCAGCTGGATGACGGGTAGTACTCTATTGATATATCCTTGTAAACTAGAATTTTATTCAATTTTTTTGTTCACAATGTGCACTGGTAGGCACAAACTTTTTGTTTGATGACATCACTATTACCATTCTAAACAGAGCCTCGTAAATTTGAGTACTACGTATAGAGTTAGATTATAGTTACTAAAAAAATGGGATTCTCATTCGTTTGTCTAAAGAAAATTTAAGTAATAGCATCAGTAAACTGTAAAATAGTCCCAAGCTTAAGTCCCTTCTCGCATAAGCACATTTTTATTCTACAACATAACACATTACTATATTAGGGGATGAAGTTCTCTTCAAATAGAATAGCTTCGAACTTTAAACTAACCACATTTCCACAAATAAACTTATCAAATTATTACTATAGGAACATATCTTAAGACCAAAAAAGAAATTTAACAAAAGAAAAGCCCCAGTATTCTTAATCTACCTCCACTCGTACAAAAATGAATATAGGAGACTGACATTTAGCAATCGTTCTTACAACTGTAGTGTATTCTTAAAAGAAAATTTACATTGACAATTTCATATGTAATTAATCAATAATCCGTCACTATTGTAAGATGAAACAAAAGCAATTTAAAAAAAAAATTGCTTTCCGCCACTGTTCCTAGATGAAACGCTGTCAAAAAGTAAATTAAAAAAAAAATTAACTTTCTGGTATCGTTTCTTTAAAAAAAAATGGTAGCAAAAAGTTTTTAATTAAAAAAAAAATCTTTTCTAATCTGTCACCTTTCAATTAGAAAAGATGACAGATTAATTTATAAAATAACGCACCAGATCAGATCTGCCTCACATCTAGCTCGCTCTCTCTCACTCACTCATTCTCACTCTCACTCTCACTCTCTCTCTCTCGTAGAAGCCAATCTGCCGCCGCAGCCACCACAGTCACCACAACCGCCGACGCCACCGCATCCACCGCGACTGCCACAACCTTCATTTGTCGACGCCTGGCCCATTCGTTTCGATCTGCACCACCGCGACCGACGCTGCTTCCACGGCGACGGCCCTGACGATACCAACTGAGTGAACATGCAATCTGCCTTTTTTATTTTTTGAAGGCAAAAAAAAAAGTTTTTTTTACCCTTTATGAAACATGTTGAATGTGAAGGAAGATATCCCAGAGTCAATCAGTAAAAACATGTTGTCTAGCCCATTAAAAATTCTGGGTGAGGTGATGTCCCTATGACAGCATATTACACAACTAATATACTTCAAAATTACAATCTTGCGAAGAACATCCGGCAGCAGCCTATTGATTTCGAACAAAAATCCTTTCATATCTTTCCGATGATCACAGGTGAGTGCAGTAAAAAGTAATCTAGTCTGAAGCAGCCTGCTCGCGTTTTCACTGGGAACAAATGATATCTCTTCTTCTATACATTGCAAAAGATAATTATGCAGCCAATCCAGTGCTTGGGGAAATGCAGCGGTGGATGTGTTAACAACTGTAAACCCTGTGACTCAAATGAACAAAGGTAATCCTAAATGATTTTTAAGTTATTCCTTAGCTTATCTTTGTCCTGGACTGGATATTTGTCTCCATCTACCAAAATCAAACACACAATATACAATATTTGTACCAATAATCCAAACATACAATACACATACAAATATTACATAAGTCATGAGTCAAATAACAATTATTCACAAGCTAAGTACTATATAAATTATTTTTGAGGGATTTTAAAAAGATGGTGCACATAAACACTTACGAAAATGATTACTTTTGGGGTAAAAGTATTTTGGTGAACATGAATACTTACCCTAGAAATCAAAATTCATTGCGCACACTCGAAACACTCATAGTTGATAATCCTTGTTTGCTAGTTCTTTTCTTCCTTTTGGCGAGAAAAGAGAAAAAACTATGGAGAAGGATGGAGAATTTTTTAAAGCATATTGAGTAAAGGACCTCTCAATGTACAGAGGCACAGGGCCTCCGCCCAAATTGGCCGAGGTGATGACCTCAGCATATTTATTTTATTTTTTATTTTACGTAATTTGAGAGGTGACGCCACCTGAAGAGGATACGACGCACTTGAGGAGGCGGCGCTGCTCGAGGAGGTGATGTTGCTTGAGGTGGTGACGTTACTCGAGGAGGTGACACTGCTCGAGGTGGTGACGCTACTCAATGAGGTGACGCCGCTCGTGGAAGCGATAGATGCACCAGTGGTGGATGCGAATGCACAAGTGGAGGAAGCGAACGCACTTGAGGAAGAAGCAAACGCACTTGAGGATGACTTGAGGAGGATACGACGCACTTGAGGAGGCGGCGCTGCTCGATGTGGTGACGCTACTCGAGGAGGTGACGTAGCTCGAGGAAGTGACGCTGCTCGAGGGGGTGACTCTACTGCTTGGAAGTCCACGGCTTGGATGGGAGCCGCGTTCACTCGGTAACGCCACTGCTTACCAGAGGTGAACGACTCTGCTGCTTGGAAGTCCACAGCTTGGATGGAAGTAGTATTCACTTGATAACGCCACTGCTTGTAAGTCCAATGCTTGGATGGGAGTAGCGTTCACTCGGTAGCGCCACTGCTTACAAGAGGTGAACGCACAAGTGAAGGAGGCGGACGCACTTGAGGAGGAAGCGCCCATGATTGTTGTTGAGTTGGCTACGGAGATCACCCTTGCGGCTATCTCCCACGCGGTTACTGTTGAGCTGTTTACGAAGATCACCCGAGGGATGACCATTGAGCTGCCCACGAAGATCACCCGAGGGGTGACCATTGTTCACTCGATGAGAACCATGAGAGCTGCTGGATCCGGGATGACCATTGTTCACTCGATGAGAACCATGAGAGCTGCTGGATCCGGGATGACCATTGTTCACTCGATGAAAACCATGAGAGCTGCTGGATCCAGGATGACCATCGATCAGGATGAGATGAGCTGAGTGGTTTGTGAATTTGTGAAGTTTGCCTGAGATATGATCTCGGCTCTCAATGAAATCACCAATGACGTTAATAATGTGTTACCGGATGTATTTGAGTATTATTTGAATGTTGTCGAGTATCTGAATACAGTATTGAGTGCAATGCACAGTGTACAAAATGAGTTGATTGTTGTTTTTGTCTAAGTTCAAGTGTCGTGTCTCTACTTTGCGTTGTGAGCCTTTTTATTTCCTTCAGCTCAGTAATGGAGCGTTAATGCCAAGGGGCTGAAGAGCCGTTGAGCATTAATGCTGAGGAGCTGAACGTTGGGCATCAATGCTGAGGAGTTGAACCGTTGAGCATTGATGCTAAGGAGTGAGGTGTCTTGGGTAGTTTGAACGACAATTGTCTTGCTTTTGGGTCCTGCCAACGGTTCCGGGTCGGGTACCCAATTATCCTGTCAGGTATAATAGGATAATACTATATTTATATATACATATATAATATAATATGATTGACATTCATAATTTTTGTATCAGCCAGAATATGAATACATTTAGGTAAATATTATCAAAAATTGTAACAATCAAAAGCGCATTCTTATCTCAATAATATTATTCCATCATAATAATTACCATAATTACTAATAATCTATTATAACCAATTATAATTAATATTATTCTATCATTAATATTATTCTATAATAATAATAATTAATATTATTAATATTTAATATTATTAATATCAATATTATTATAATAATTACCATATTACTAAAATACCCCTACGTTTGGGCGGGAAAAGTTTTGAGGAGGATAATGCTTTTATATATAGTATAGATAAGAAAATGAATTCCGATCCCTTTGTCAACTTTTAAGATGTGTCTTTTGAAGTTCCTTGTAAGTTACTTTCTTCCCCTCTGTGGCCTATATTAAGGCTCATATATATCTCTTGGAATATGATAAACTTTTCTCACCAATTTTACTCTATTCCTTAGTTTCTTTCTCTCTATTATTCTATTATTTCATTTTTTTTTTACACTTTATCAGTAAAAGTGCTTTACATTTTGAAATAGTCATTTTTTTTGGAGGCATGTTTTACATATCTATTATGCTCATGTTAATATAATGACTAGTACCAATATATAATATGTTACGGAGTATATGTTTTTTTTTTTTTTTGTGTTTACTAACTCATATGTTATTGCAACCATGTATATATCATTTACCCGGGTCTTTCCATTAAAAATGGGGGTCATTGATGAAGTGATCAATGCAGCAGTCAAGATTAGTCAAGATATGTTCAGTTTGAAGGCTGCCCTCAAGGGCTTTCTTGTCTTTTCCTAGCTTTGGCAGTTATAACTGCTTTTATTAGCATATATAATGTTTGTTGTTTTCCTTTCCGTTCATTGTAACCAAACACTCATCAATGCATTCCATTTCAACTTTCCCTCTCTACACTCTACTGTTTCCTTCTCCATTGTTGATGCTCTAGCTAAGTTCATCATAGTATCAGAGCAGCGACACCGGAGCTACGCCGCGGCGGTCGTCACTGGAACAGAAGGCGACGAAGATCCAGCTGAGCACATAGGAACTTCCTCGACGAATCGCAACCAACGAAATGACGAATTCGATGATCCTTTGTATTTGCATGCGGCTGAGAATCCAAATCTGAGCCTTGTTTCGCCTCTTTTGTCTGAGCTCAACTACTCCTCTTGGAGTAGATCAATGAGGATTACTTTGGAGGTCAAAAACAAATTCGGATTCGTTGATGGCAGTATTCCGAGTCCAGGAGAAGCCGATCCAAGGTTCGCGTCATGGAGGAGGTGCAATCGAATCGTCTCTTCGTGGATTTTGAAATCAATTAACCCTAGCATCGCAGATGGAGTGATGTATTTCGACAAAGCATCAGAAATTTGGAGTGCACTTCAAAAGAGGTACTCTCAGTCTGATCCACATAGAATTGATGAAATTCAGAATGAAGTGTTCAAAAATGTGCAAGGAAATTTGACTGTTAATGAATACTTTACCAAGAGCAATGCTCTATGGCAACAGTTGAATGTTTTAAGGCCCTTGTTATTGTGTGAATGTGCACCTAGATGTTCATGCACTCTGCTCATGAGAATGCAGAAAGAAAGGGAAGAGGATCAGATTATTCGATTTCTGGAAGGCTTGAATGAGGAGTATGAGGCTGTGAAGTCTGGAGTTCTTGTTATGGACCCCATTCCTGACATGGAAAGAGTCCTGAACATGACTTTGAAGATTGAGAGGAAGATTAAAGGATCAATTAGTCAAAAATGCAGTGAATTCACCCAGTCTAATGCTGTACAGTTCAATTAGGATCAACTGGGGGAAGAACAGCCTATGGTGGCAGTTTCAACCTACAATAACAGAAAGAAATTTGGTAACAATGGAGGGAAGAATGTGCCTAAGTGTACCTACTGTGGTATGCTTGGCCACACCATTGAAAAATGTTACAAAAAGCATGGATATCCTCCAGGATGGGTATCAGGATATAAGGCCAAGAATAAACAGGTTTTGGACTTGCAGCAGAGTTCTAATGCCTCTGTGAGTCAGGCAAGTGAGGTTGGTTTGTCTGCTGATCAGTTTCAGAAGCTGGTGTCCCTTTTGCAGAATCAGAACAAAGGGAATCAAACCTCAAGTAATGCTGTGATGACAGTTACCAACTCTGGAATTCAGTCCAATTTTAAAGACTCTTTGAGAGCTCATGATGAAGGTAACTATGTCCCTAACCTTCATGTTAATGCTGTTTTAAACACACACAATGTTTGGATATTGGATTCTGGTGCCACAGATCACATAACATGTTCCTTAGAATATTTTGATTCATATCACCAAATTCAAGGATTATCTGTGAAATTGCCTAATGAGGAAGCTGTTAATGTCACATGCATTGGGAAAATTAGACTTGATGAGAATATAATACTTCAGAATGTGCTGTATATCCCTACTTTTGCCTTCAACATTGTGTCTGCTAGTAGATTGACTAAACAGTCAGGTTGTGAACTGGTTTTTGGGGCTGATTATTGTAATGTTCAGGGACCTCTTGGGAATGTGGTTGGTTTTGCTAAAGAGAGAAATGGCCTATACATAGTCAGTGATCCTCCTGGGAGAGCTGCTGTCAAACTATGCTCTCAAGATGCAAGGAAAAACACTAGTACTCATTGTAATTCCTTGTCTGTAGAACTGTGGCACAATAGATTAGGGCATTATCCTGTTAACAAGAATTCTTCTTTGAATGGAATAAAACTTGGTCATGTTCATAAATGTCCTGATTTTGTGTGTGATGTGTGCCATCTAGCAAAACACAAGAGATCCATATTCCCAACTAGCAATTCTAGGGCTGAAAAATGCTTTGATCTAATTCATATGGATGTATGGCGCCCCTTTGCAGTGGCATCTCTTAAAGGAGAGCACTATTTTTTGACAATTGTGGATGATTATAGCAGATTCACATGGCTTCATTTGATGAGGAATAAATCAGAAGTAAAACCTATATTCCAAAGTTTTTATAACCATGTTTGTACTCAGTTTACAACAAAGATCAAGGTAGTAAGGACTGATAATGACAGTGAGTTCTTGATGAACACCTTTTTCAATGAGAAAGGAATTGTGCATCAGAAATCTTGTGTTTACACACCTCAGCAGAATGGGGTGGCAGAGAGGAAACACCAACACATTCTAAACACTGCTAGAGCCTTGAGGTTCCAGTCTGGTTTATCTGCAAAATTCTGGGGACATTGTGTGTTGCATGCCTCCTATCTCATGAACAGGCTTCCCACTGAGGTAAATGATGGACACTCCCCATTTGAATTGTTAACAGGAAAGGCTGTGGATTATGACCATCTTAAATCTTTTGGTTGTTTGTGTTTTGGTGCAACCATTTCACAAGGTAGGGGCAAAATGCAACCAAGGGCAAGGAAGTGTGTGTTTCTAGGATTTCCTGCCAATGTTAAAGGATATATTCTGTATGATCTCTCTGACAAAACTGTTTTTGTTTCCAGAGATGTTAAGTTCTATGAGCAGGTGTATCCTTTCAAAGACCAGGGTTCAGGTGCTACCTCAGAATCCCATACAGCTGAGATGATTGACCCCTCATTGCCTTTGGTTCCTATTTCTGTTGAGGCAAGCCCTGACTTGGAGTTTGCTAGAAGTTCTGACAGCCAGGGTACCATGGCAAACCGTGATGATGTGAATGACTCTGAAGGAGATACACATGATAGCCATACTGAAATCCTTGAAGGAATGGACAACCAGTCACTGGATAATCCTATCAATAACAGTAACTCACAGGATCAAAATGATCAAACACAGCCTAGGAGGTCAGCAAGGATAAGGTCTGTTCCCTCCAAGCTTCAAGACTACTATTGTCAGTCTATTAGGGTGGGCAACAAGTCAGTCATGAGAACCTCACCTCACCCTATACATAAGTATATATCATGTGATCATCTCTCACCCAATCACATGGCCTATATATCATCCATCACCTCAACACAAGAGCCTCAATCTTATCATGAAGCAGTTCAAAATGAGGAATGGAGGAAAGCTATGCAGTCTGAAATTGATGCCTTAGTTCAGAACAGCACTTGGGCTCTAACAGATTTACCAGCTGGCAAATCTCCAATTGGCTGTAGGTAGGTCTACAAAATAAAACACAGGGCATATGGCTCAGTTGAAAGGTATAAAGCCAGATTAGTGGCTAAAGGATACACTCAGCAGCTAGGAGTGGATTACATTGAAACCTTCTCCCCAGTTGCAAGGATGACCACTATTAAAACCTTCTTGGCTGTGGCTATAGCTAAGGGCTGGGACATTCAGCAATTAGACATCAACAATGCTTTTCTGCATGGTGATCTAGAAGAAGAGGTGTATATGGTCTTACCTCCAGGTTTCAAAAGTGATAAGCCTAGGTAGGTTTGCAAGCTATTAAGATCCTTGTATGGTCTGAAGCAAGCTAGCAGGCAGTGGAATGCTAAGCTGACAAAGAAGTTGCAAGATCATGGTTTCCAACAGTCCATAGCAGATCCATCATTGTTCACCAGAACATCATACAACTCCTTCATAGCTCTACTAGTGTATGTAGATGGCATCCTAGTGGCTGGCACAAATCAAGATCAGATCAGGGAATTAAAACAGGTTCTGGATGATTCCTTTAGGATCAAAGATCTTGGCCAATTGAATTATTTTCTGGGAATTGAGGCACTTAGAACTTCCAGTGGTCTTAACCTATGTCAAAGGAAGTATACCTTGGAGATTTTGCATGAGAATGGCTTCTTGGATGCCAAGCCTGCCAAGACACCTTGCACTCCTGGAGAAAAGCTCACAAGTACTGAGGGTAAGCTGCTTGACAGTCCTGAAACATTTAGAAGGCTGATTGGAAAGTTGTTGTATCTAACAAATACCAGACCTGATATAACATATGTTGTACAGCAGTTAAGTCAGTTTGTAGACAAGCCAAGGGATTCACATCTGACTGCTGCACACAGAATACTCAGATATCTCAAAGGCTCACCTGGGAAAGGTCTGTTCTACAGTTCCATCTCTCAGCTGAAGTTGCAGGCTTTCTCAGATTCAGATTGGGCTACTTGTGCAGAAACAAGCTAAGAAAGTCCATAACAGGATACTGCATCTACCTAGGTGAATCTCTCATTTCATGGAAAACTAAGAAGCAAGCTACAATCTCAAGGTCCTCCTCTGAGGCAGAATACAGGGCTTTGGCCACCACTGTTTGTGAGGTGCAGTGGTTGTTATACCTTTTATCAGATCTGAAGACAAACAGTACCAGCCCAATTGCTTTATTCTGTGACAATAATTCAACTATTGCAATTGGTGAGAATCATGTGTTCCATGAAAGAACTAAACATATAGAGATTGATTGTCATGTTGTAAGACAAAAGGTTAATGATTGAGTGATCAAATTGCTGGGAATTCCTTCCAACAAGCAGGTTGCAGATGGTTTCACAAAGGCTCTGCCTAAGCCTTTGTTTGATACTTTTCATTCTAAGCTGGGCCTTCAAGATCCTCATACTCCAGCTTACGGGGGGGGGGGGGGTGATGAAGTGATCAATGCAGCAATCAAGATCAGTCAAGATATGTTCAGTTTGAAGGCTGCCCTCAAGGGCTTTCTTGTCTTTTCCTAGCTTTGGCAGTTATAACTGCTTTTATCAGCATATATAATATTTGTTGTTTTCCTTTCCGTTCATTGTAACCAAACACTCATCAATGCATTCCATTTCAACTTTCCCTCTCTACACTCTACTGTTTCCTTCTCCATTGTTGATGCTCTAGCTAAGTTCATCAGTCATGTCTAATAATTTAATTTGGATCTTCATTGTTTTTGTTCCACAGACAAGGACAATAATAGAGAGACAAGAATATAGGGAGAGAGAGATTAGTTTTAATATTTAAATTTCGCTATAATGATAGAGGTTTCTATTTATAAAGGTAAAAAACATAATCTCAAAATAAAAATGTAACTAATTTTTTTGTCCAAATATAATGCATAAAAATTTAACAAAGAAAGAATATAATTCAAAAGTTAATTTAAAAGTGTCATTTTTCGTTCATACTTAAATACAAAATTATTCACCAAAATTTCGATGTCAATTCTTTCTAAAATTTTATTTTCAATTACAATTAAGACCAATCTATGAATTAAAAAAAAATAATCAAATATAAAAAATAATAGATCATATCTAAAATATTTTTTTAAAAAAATTTGAAGGTTCTGTGCAGTCGACCTAACCAGATATGGCCAGGATTGAACCTGTGATTTACAATGGCAAATTATTCATAGTTGATTTTTGTACCACTTTTATATTATGCGTAATTATTTAAAAAATATATATTAAGTGTTAATTCGAATATGTTTATGCATACAATATTAAATTGTTTTCTCTAAGTATCCTTCATGTTGCTTGTTTTGCATTTTTTTACTGCTTTTTTTTTTTTTTTCTTTTGGTCCTGTTTGGTAAAAAATAAGCCTATCAGTCAATTTTGGCTTATTTGACCACTATTAGTTGTTTGGTTAATAAGCTTTTTGTGACTCCAAAATGCTAAAATTCAAAAGGCTACTCAAAGCAGCCTTTTCAATTAGCTTTTTAGAATAGAAATTATACCAAACAGGTATCAGCTAACAGCTAATCTATCAAACAACTTTCTACAATCAGTTAATTTTATCAACAAATCATAATTTCTAACCCAAACAGCCAACCCAATCAGCTAACAGTCATTTACCAAACAAGACCTTTATCTTTTTAATGTAAATAAAGATTACTAACATGGTGTTTTATAGTTATCATCATGTCAAATCTCACCAAACATAAATTTGAAACCCTTGATATATCTCACAAAAATTATCTATCATGTGCTTTGGATGCTAAGATTGATCTTGATGCTAAAGGTCTTGGATCCAAGATCATAAAATGAAACGTAGTTTCTAATCAAGATAAAACGAAAGCTATGGTTTTGATTTTCCTTCGTCATCTTCTTTATGATGGCTTTAAAAGTGAATATCTTAGATAAAAAGATCACGCATATCTTTGGAAATCATTAAAAGAAAGATATGATCATAAGAAAATTGTGATATTGTCAAAGGCTTGTTACTAGACCTGTCAAAACGGGCTAGGCGGGAGAAATTCCAGCCCGGCCCGTTTTCGACCTGGCCAGAATAACCCGGGTGAGAACACGGGCCACCTCGTATTCCCACCCCCACGCACCCCAACCTCAAATATATTGTGTAAATGTGGTATCGTATTAATATTTTAAAATATTGTTGCTAACAAAATATTGATACAACTTACCGCTATTGAAATAATGAAACCAACTATGCAAATGATACTTATTGAACATCTTTATATACAGATATATTTATTTATATCATTCACAAGCATTATATATAATTTATTTATATTAAATTTATTACAATTATTAATTAATATAATTAATTGTATCTTTATATAAATATTGATATATAATTTATTAATTTATTTATATCAAATTTATTACAAATATTAATTAATACAATTAATTGTATCTTTATATAAATACTAGTTTTATACGCACATAGCGCAAATGGGTTAATGCCCAATGTTTATATTTAAATAAATATTTGAAAGTATATCAATGCAAGATTATATAGGAGAAGTTTATACATGGGTAATTGAATGTCGAATTTTTTTATTTAAATATCTAACTCAAAGTATATGAATCCAAGATAATATAGAAAATTCATTATAATTATTACTAAAATAAATGTTTGCAACCTTGTAAAATCGATAGTCTAAATATTTGGTCTAAAAATGATAGTCTAAATAAATACTACTTTTAATTTGAATTTTTCTAAGTGTTCTTAATTCTCTTTTGAGTAACATTGTCATTGTCTTCATCTTTACTATTTGTTCTCTTCCTTTTTATTGGTAGTGTGTTATTTGCAATTCAGTTATTGTTGATAGCATAGATGACAACGTCATGCAATGAGATTATGATATAGGAGCTATGGATCGGACTTTCCTTTAGGTGTTCTACTTGGGGTTCATTTGGTTCAACAATTATTGTTGAATGGGTTATTGTGGATAAAGAAATCCCTAGTTTAAGAAATAAGATTAAATAAATTAATAAAAATTTGAAAATTTAAAATATTATGTATTCCAAAGATATTAAAAGGTAGTTTCTCGCTTCAATTTGCTGGGTAATGGGTTATTTGAGTACTTTCATTGTCAACAAATCCCCCAAGTAGTTAATATTATTGGTTTCAAACTATTCTTTTTTATTTTTGTCATTGTAACACCCCGTAAATTCGTTCAAGCCTTTCGTTCGATAATTAATTCCTTGGGCAATTTAATTAATTTTAATTGGGCTAGTTCTTCCAATTTGATATATATATATATATATATATATATATATATATATATATATATATATATATATATATATTCTTGAGCCTAATTTAATTATTCTAATCAAGAGCCCAATTAATTGAATTTATTCTTGTAAGGGATTTTTATTCAATTTGGATCCTTACAATATTAGTAATTAAATATTCCTACAAGCCCAATTTCTTGATCATATATCATATAATATGTGTATTGTTTCCAAGACATTTTTATGGGCTTCCTTGTCCTAATTATTATATTTAATTGTAAGGGGTGAATTCATTAAGCCCAACTTACTAGTCTAGATTATATTTAATTCCTACATCTATTATATTATAAGTAACTTAAGCCCACTTCACATTAATGTCTTACACCCTAAATATTGTATGTATTCTTAGTATATATTTTGAGGATCAAAATGCCCTAAAACTTTTCACTCCTTCTTCTCCTACACTCTCATTCACACGCCATTTTCATCCAAAAATCCTCCAAAAATTATCTTCATTTTCCCTACAAGTTTTCAAGTCAAGATTGCTCTTTTATGCTTGTCTAGGAGTGGGTAAGTGCATCTAGCCTA
>CP025652.1:16946089-16967803 GCA_003576665.1 Ipomoea trifida | reverse complement strand
TTGTTTTGAGTTGAGGTTGGAGTATGAGGTTGTGATGGTGGTTTTGTGGTATTGTTGGAGGTTGTTGGTTGGTTTTTGATTGTGCTACTATTGACTATTGACTATTGACTTCTGACTTTGGACTTCGTCCCTGTGATTGGGTTGATTACCCCTGTGATTGGACTTAGGTCCCTGTGATTGGACTGTCGGTCCCTGTGATTGGACTACGGTCCCTGTGATTGGACTTCGGTCCCTGTGATTGGGCTCATCACCCCTGTGTACCGGTTTTCCGGGTTTGACTCTTGACTTCTGACTTCTGACTATGTGGTTTGACTTGGTTTGGTGGTTGAGTTGACTTGGTTTGGAGATTGGAGTTGGGGTTCTTTCTTGGTTAGTTTTGTGAGTTCTTTATGTTATTCGGTTGATACCTTGTTGTTCTTGTTGAGGTTGGTTGTTTCCTTTTGGCTTGTTGTTCAGTTGGTTTCTCGGTTATGGTTCGTTATTGCATTATGCTTTCGTTGTTGGATATTGGCTTTGTTTGACTGAGTTTTGGTTATTGATTCGTTCAGCTTATTGTTGTTGAGTATCGGTTTGAACTATTGAACAGTTTGTTGGTGTTTATATTCTATATGGGTGTGTAAACCTATTTATAAGCATATGTATATCTATATCTCCTTTGCGGGTGTGAATGGTGGTTGCTTAGCATTCTTTTGCTAATGGTTCTCTGCGTGTTTTCCAGGTATGGAGTAGTCTAAGCGCGAGCGCGATAGAGCTTATCTATGAGGACGCTTAGACTAGTTTTATGATGTTTAGTCTTTGGTTGTTGGGCCTGTGTGCCGTTGAGACATTTTATACTCTTGTTTAGTGATTTGGGTACTTATGACTATGGATTGAGGATTTATTTCTATTTTATATCTATGACAGTTTAGTTCGTTTTTATGGTTAGCCTGTGCATCTAGGCTGTGTTATACCTAGATGTGGCATGACACCCTTAAGTTTTAAATTCGCTTCCGCTATGTTATGTTTGTTGGTTGAGATAGGCAGCTGTTGTGTTAAGTTTTATCTATCTCAGCTTGTGTGAGGTTGGGGTGTCACAGTTGGTATCAGAGCCTGTGTTGAGGTCTGAATAGAGATCCTAGCGTTTTAATCTGAGACTCTAGGACTTGATCAGTAGAAATTAAGATGTTTAAGAATTCTAAGATGTGTGAATTCTAGGCCGCACGGTGAGGACTCGTTTACTTGTTTTGTTTATGCTTTGCAGGTTGTTTGTTATTTGCTTGCTGTGAGCTCGTTCTCACTTGCTTTCTTGCGTGTTTGGTTTAGACCGACCGCAGCGTTCTTCTCGTCTTCTGTTAGTTCTCACCCTCTTCTAGCGAGTATGGTGCCGCCACGACGACGCGAGGACTACCCGGAGGTGCCCTATGCAGAGCAGCTGATGCAGAACCTCCAGCAGCTGACACAGATCACACAGCTCCTCGGGAACGCGATGGTTCAGAACAACCAGCGCGGGCAACCAGACTTGGTTCGGAGGGTGGCGGGGCAGCACCCACCCTTCTTCGCCGGAGAGGAAGACCCCGTGATCTTGGAGGAGTGGACCCGGGCGCTTGACAAGATCCTCGAAGTGGTAGAGTGCCCACCAGGTCGCCAGGTCGAGATGGCGAGCTTCTACCTGAAGGAGGAGGCCGACTTGTGGTGGGTCCACGGCGGCCCGACGATGCGCCAGGAGCCCGGCTTTGGATGGGAGACGTTCAAGGATCGGTTGAGAGCTCGCTTCTATCCAGCTCACGTCAAGGCAGCGATGCAGGAGGAGTTCTTACACCTCAAGCAGGGGTCGAGGACGGTGCAGGAGTACCACCGACGCTTCTTGGAGTTGGCTCGTTTCGCGCCGACGTTGGCCCCGACCGAGGAGACCCGGATTGAGCGGTTCGTGGCTGGGTTGAACTTGGATACGCGTATGGCCTTGGTCGTATTCAAGTTTCAGACGCTGAGTGAGGCTTACAGCAGCGCCGCTGATCATTACCGTGTGTTGACTATCCGACGAGGGATCCAGGACCGCTCCAAGCGGCCAGCTGAGGGTGGAGCTTCAGACTCCAAGAGGTTCAGGCACGGGAGCTCCGGGATGAGAGGTGGCTTCCAGCAGGGTGGTGCTAGCCACAACAGTGGGTCTCGCCCTCGCTTTGGGCAGAGTTCAGGGGGCAGTGGAGCTCCTACTCGGCACTTCGACTGCAGACGCTGTGGGAGAGATCACCCCGGACGCGACTGCGAGGGGAGGTTGGTGGAGTGCTACAGCTGCGGGTTGCGAGGACATCGGGCCTATGAGTGCACAGCGAAGAAGGGAGGACCACCTCAGCCTCGACCGAGCGCAGCTCAGGGAGCTCCAGCAGCGACCCGACCCTCCCGAGAGACCGAGGGTAGTGGAGGTAGCCGGCCGAGTGGAGGCCGAGGGCAGCACCAGCAGGCGGGACCGCAGCAGAGGAAGATTTTCGTGATGGGTCGCACCCAGGCTGAAGCAAACGGGCTTGAAGAAGGTAACTCTCGAGCCTAATCTCTTAAATACGTGGCTTTGCGTGCTTTTAAGGTTTTTCTTTAAGAGTTTGTAGTTAGTTGAACCGTTAAGTGAACCATAGGCGACCCCTCGTTAGTTAGGAAGTTTTAAGACGCGTTTGGGTAAGAAGTCTTGAAGACCCGATCTTGTTACAAGTGGTTGAGAAGTTCGTGAAGTCAAAGCAAAGGAGAAAAACACAAAAAGAAGGAAAAGAGCCTAAGAACCTAACCAACGTTCGCAAGGGGTCTCGAACCCGCACCCAACGCCTAGCAACAAGGGAACCATGCCATCCAACTACCATGTTTCGTAGTGTTTCAATCACGACGCTTCTGTTTTAATTCTAAAGGTCCAGTAGCATAAGGACGCGGTGGGGAAGAACGAACCAGGGGCTTCCGTGGAGGAGTTCCGCGTGTACATGCGGAGGTAAGTAGCGGAGGAGAGTGTTCCGTCGAAGCATTCCGCAAGAAGAAGCGAACACAAAGTAACGGAGCCCAGTTTCCCGTTGGATCAATCCGCAAGTGGAGGGTACATGCGTCTTTTTCACGTTCCAAGAGAATTAAAACCCTAGACCATCCGCTCCAGTCTTCCGCTCCTTCTTTTTCTTTTCCCGCAACCAGCACGCGAACAGCAGGTCGGCAGAGCAGCGAGGTCCGCGAACTTCATCCGCCAAGATCCGCAATTTTTCTCCCGTCGACAACAACAGCGCACGCACGTCCGTCTTTCCGGTCCGCAAGCTTTCCGCAAGGTCCGCAGCATTCAACCGTTTTCGTTTCCTTCTACGGCAGCCCAAGTTCGAACCTCAACAACAACATAATGTCAAGAAGAAATCAAGCCGAGGAAGGAGAAGGATCGAGCAACATCCGTTACAACATAATTGATGGTAAAGCTCTTGACCCGCTACACTTTTCGCCCGAGATTGTGAACATGCTTAATTTTCAAGGTTTATTGGATGTGTTTTTGCGAATTGAAAATGTTGTGTACCCCAATCTGGTTCACCAATTCTATCAGAACATGAAGGTTAAGACTACTAACCAAGTGCCCGTGCTCACTTCGATAGTGAAGGGCGTAAGGATTTCTTTTGATCCACCTAAGTTAGCTAGATTGCTTAATTTACCGTTGGGAGGTGTCAATGAGTACGAGCGTACTGCTTGGGTGGAGACACAGGAGGTGGGGTTCCGTGATTATCTGAGGTACATGTTGGGGCAGAATGAGGATATTGCTTTAGACACTCGCCCCGATAAGCATAATCTGACGGGTGAGCAGAAGATTCTGACTCTGTTGGTTGGGGAGAGTCTGTTACCTAACCGAAACAACAGCCGACAGGTTATAGCCATAGAGTGCGCCTTTGCGTACTTTCTGAAGCACCGGGTGAAGTTCGACTTGCCTACCCTGATGATCTTACACATGGATTTCTGCAAGACAGTTAAGAGGCGCAACCGGCCTTATGGAATGGTTTTGAGTTGGTTATTTCAAAAGAGGAGGGTCAATGTCACCGGGGAGTTGGCGAGGCAGCCGGTTCACAGCGCGTTTAATGCGCCGAGTTTGCAGTTTTCTAGGCTGTTCCAAGTGGAGGGGAATGAGTATATCACCGCTCATGAGCTGAGTAGGATGCCAGCCGCCGAGAGCAGGGAGCTGATTGAGCGCTATCACATTCCACATAAGAGGTTGCGAGGTTTAGTCGAGCCTCAGCAGGCTGAGCAGGCAGGTGGTGATGAGGGAGATGATGAGTCTGAAGAGGAGGCCGAAGAAGAAGAGCACGTGGGTGAAGCTGAACGAGAGCACCGAAGGAAGGAGCAGTACGATCCCTTAGTTCCTACGCCACCAGTTGGCCCCGTACTCCGACAGTTGCAGGAGATGCAGCGTATGGTTGAGGCAAGGTTTGATTCGTTGGATCTGAGGGTAGATCGCGGTTTCCAGCGCTTGGGCTTCATCGAGAACAAGCTTGGTATTGAGGTGCCGCCGGAGTATCTACCATCTTATCAGCAGCAGTATCCCTACCCCTACCCGTATCCTTACCCTTATCCACACCACAGTCCAGGCAGTTCTTCTCAGGGAGGTCAACCAGGTTAGTTGATAGTTTTTTCGTTAGTGTTAGCTCCGTAGTAGAAACCCTGTAGTCTGTGTGAGTTGTTTAGTTATGTTTTTGCATGTTAGTTGGGATGGGTATGTTATGAGCTTGGTTGCGTGTTAGTATGTTCTTGAGTTTAGGATTAGTTGAGCAATCGTTCTCTTTGCAATCTTCCGTTGAATCTTTGTTTCCTTTGAATCGTTCTGTTTCAAAGTTCCCGCGAGCTTTGAGCTTCGGGGACGAAGCTCCTTTTAAGGGGGGTAGAGTGTAACACCCCGTAAAATTATTCAAGCCTTTCGTTCGATAATTAATTCCTTGGGCAATTTAATTAATTTTAATTGGGCTAGTTCTTCCAATTTGATATATATATATATATATTCTTGAGCCTAATTTAATTATTCTAATCAAGAGCCCAATTAATTGAATTTATTCTTGTAAGGGATTTTTATTCAATTTGGATCCTTACAGTATTAGTAATTAAATATTCCTACAAGCCCAATTTCTTGATCATATATCATATAATATGTGTATTGTTTCCAAGACATTTTTATGGGCTTCCTTGTCCTAATTATTATATTTAATTGTAAGGGGTGAATTCATTAAGCCCAACTTACTAGTCTAGATTATATTTAATTCCTACCTCTATTATATTATAAGTAACTTAAGCCCACTTCACATTAATGTCTTACACTCTCATTCACACGCCATTTTCATCCAAAAATCCTCCAAAAATTATCTTCATTTTCCCTACAAGTTTTCAAGTCAAGATTGCTCTTTTATGCTTGTCTAGGAGTGGGTAAGTGCATCTAGCCTAGAATCTATCTTGCATTTTGGTGTTTTTGTTAGTCTTTTTGCATATTCTTATAAGTGTTCTTTTGGGGTTCTTTGGGTAAAAGATGATCAAGAAGGAGGTGGGGCTTAGAGGACTAGCTTGAGGCTTGTTTGGAGTGGAAAAAGCTCTTAAAGGTAACCACTATGTCCATCAAAATCTATTTTCATCTCCTATTCTATATATGATGTTCTTGGTGTTGGAAATCCTGAAATTTCTTGTTATTTGGCCTATTTCTTGGATGTATTTGTTGGATTTTCATCTTGATCTTTTGCCTAGTGTTGTATGATCAATGATGTTATGGATTTCCCTATTTTTTGGACTCTAAATTGGATGAAATGTTGGTGTTTTTGGTCTGATTTTGGATTCTGGAAGGGGTATATTTTTCGTGTCTGGCAGAATGGTTTCTGGGATTGGGTTTGGCCTTGCGGAGACCTGCGGCGGCACAATGTAATCCGCCAATGTGATCCGCAAGGCGGCAGCGGTAGGAGTGGGCGGAGGAGGATGGCCCGTTGAGGGGGTCCGTCTCCTCCTTGCGGAGGAGGTCGGCGGAGGGGTGAGCTCCGTTGAGTGGTTCCGCAAGGCTCCTGGGATTTTGTTTCCAGTGAGCTGTTCTGTGATGTTGTTGTTTGTTGTTTCTCCTTTGTTTCTGATTATTGTTGGATTGTTTTGTTGGGTATTTTACCATGTCTTTGGAGTATTTATTCATGTCATTTATTGGGTATTTTATACCATATCTTGGAGTATTGATTCATGTCTTTGGTTTCCATTTTTTGGTATTCTTGATCTATTAATTCCTTGATTCATTTACCTGGGAGTTGGTTTGTGTTCATAGTTGAGATGAACACTTTGTTTGTTGTTTTGAGTTGAGGTTGGAGTATGAGGTTGTGATGGTGGTTTTGTGGTATTGTTGGAGGTTGTTGGTTGGTTTTTGATTGTGCTACTATTGACTATTGACTATTGACTTCTGACTTTGGACTTCGGTCCCTGTGATTTGGTTGATTACCCCTGTGATTGGACTTAGGTCCCTGTGATTGGACTGTCGGTCCCTGTGATTGGACTACGGTCCCTGTGATTGGACTTCGGTCCCTGTGATTGGGCTCATCACCCCTGTGTACCGGTTTTCCGGGTTTGACTCTTGACTTCTGACTTCTAACTATGTGGTTTGACTTGGTTTGGTGGTTGGTTTGACTTGGTTTGGTGGTTGAGTTGACTTGGTTTGGAGATTGGAGTTGGGGTTCTTTCTTGGTTAGTTTTGTGAATTCTTTATGTTATTCGGTTGATACCTTGTTGTTCTTGTTGAGGTTGGTTGTTTCCTTTTGGCTTGTTGTTCAGTTGGTTTCTCGGTTATGGTTCGTTATTGCATTATGATTTCGTTGTTGGATATTGGCTTTGTTTGACTGAGTCTTGGTTATTGATTCGTTCAGCTTATTGTTGTTGAGTATCGGTTTGAACTATTGAACAGTTTGTTGGTGTTTATATTCTATATGGGTGTGTAAACCTATTTATAAGCATATGTATATCTATATCTCCTTTGCGGGTGTGAATGGTGGTTGCTTAGCGTTCTTTTGCTAATGGTTCTCTGCGTGTTTTCCAGGTATGGAGTAGTCTAAGCGCGAGCGCGATAGAGCTTATCTATGAGGACGCTTAGACTAGTTTTATGATGTTTAGTCTTTGGTTGTTGGGCCTGTGTGCCGTTGAGACATTTTATACTCTTGTTTAGTGATTTGGGTACTTATGACTATGGATTGAGGATTTATTTCTATTTTATATCTATGACAGTTTAGTTCGTTTTTATGGTTAGCCTGTGCATCTAGGCTGTGTTATACCTAGATGTGGCATGACGCCCTTAAGTTTTAAATTCGCTTCCGCTATGTTATGTTTGTTGGTTGAGATAGGCAGCTGTTGTGTTAAGTTTTATCTATCTCAGCTTGTGTGAGGTTGGGGTGTCACAGTCATGGTATTAAAGAAATTCATATGTATCATTTTATGGTGTAGCTACTAATTTATTTAATTCAATAAGAGTAAAATAGAGTGATTTCGCTTCAATTTGTTGGGTTATTTGAGTACTCTCTTTGTCAACCAATCCCCAAGTAGTTAATATAATTAGCTTCAAATTATTTTTAATTTTTTTTCATAGTATTAATAAAATACTTGGTAAATAAATATATAACATTATTTTGTACTATAACTTTGATATTTTTTTTTTTTGAATACAACTGACCCTATTACATTGTAGTATGTACCACTGAGACTCGAACTCATGACCTCCCATCTGAGGGTGGCCACTACATGCCAATTGAGCACAAGGTGCTTGATATTTAATTACAAGATATTGTAAAAATAAGATAATGGACAATGTAATGAATATCAATTGATAAATTTGAATGTAAAATCTTTGAATGATAGAAAATAAAGACAGTATAACTAATGAAATTATTTCTCTTATTTAATTTAATTTTTTGATAATGAATAATTTTTTTCAAATAAAGGTATTGTATACACATAATTCTAAATTAAAGAAATACATATGTATCAATTTTTGTTGTAGCTACTAATTTATTTAATTTAATAAGAGTAAAATAGAGTGAGAAACTTAATTATGTCAAATTTGATTGAGATGAGGTTCGAACCTAAGACTTTTCTTATAGAAATTAATGGGTAAGTTAAAAGTTAACGGAATATAAACGGAGAAGAGAATATTTAACGGAAAACTTAACGGATAATCATAAAAGTAAGGTTAAATTAGGTAATCTCTATTAATAATATTAATCTGAATTATCTTAACAATCTATTTGATTAAATAATTCATCTGAACCATCCATTTGATTAAATAATTTGACCGCCATTTTTTCTACCCATTTTAGGCCTAACTCTCTTTGGCTCTTATTAGTATAGTAGATATATATGATATGCGTGTGTGCATGCGTGGTGTAACGTATGTATATATGTATATTAATTAAGTTGTGTAGTGTGCGTGTATATTAATATATATATACATATTATATAAGGTACGTATATAAATATTAGTTATATATATATATATATATATATATATATATATATATATACTCAATCATTATTATTATATATTATATATGTAATTAATTAGGTGATCACTATTTTGGACATTATATTATAAATTATGTTTTGGTGTGTATATATATGTATAATAGCCGTGTGGATATATATATTATATATGTGTGTAATATATATTACTACTATATATAATATTATATAAGATCAATATCTTTAATACATAATAAGGGAGATTGGAGGTTACAAAGGTTTGATTTGGAGAATTCTAAAAATTAAAAGATGACTACCTATTTATCTTCCTTCATATATGGGATTGATTTAGTCTTTCCCTTTAGCCTTCCTAGTCTCCTAGCCGACATCTTCATCTAAAAAGAAGTGAATTTTCTTCTTCATCTTTTCCTTCTGATTCGTTCCTGCGTAAAAAAAAAAATATATATATATATATATATATATATATTTCTTCTATCATTTTTGTTCAAGAGTTGGAACTTCATCTTCTCAAGTAAGTTAGTATTTTTATTGTATTTTTCCGGGTAGTATAGTGTTAGGGTAATTGTTATATTGTGTGCTTATGTGGGTTCTTTCTTTGAGATGTTTGATGATGATGATGGTAGAAGGAGAGCCCTAGTCACCTTGAAGATTGATTTAAAGTTGAGGTTTTTGATATCCAAGTAAGTGGGTTTGTTTTCTACTTGCTTATCCCGTTTGTATGATTTGATGTATATATAAATATATATGAATATATATATATATTGTGTTGTGGTGAAAAATTTATGCAAGTTGATGATCATAAAATATGTGATTTTTGGATATAAAATATATTTTTAATATATGTATATGCGTAGAAATACATATGAATGTATGTGATATTTGATCATGTGTGTAGATTATACATAAATATATTTCATACGTATATATATAAAAATTTATATGGTTTGTATTATACGTATATATATGTGTATAAATGTAGTGTATATGTATATTGCTATATACTGTGAGTACCGTATATATATATATCTATAAATAATAAAATAATATTTTTCGTATATATATATATAGCATACGTATATTTATAAATATATATATAATGTTTTTCGTATTAATATTATATATATATATATATCCTGTACGTATATTTATAATTATATATATGTTTTTCGTAATGCTATGTATATATATATATCGTATGTGTATTAAAATTAATGAATATATATAATCTATGTATGTACAGTATGTATATTAGAATGATTATATAAATATATATATTATATTTATGTAGTACGTATAAAAAGAAAAGAAAGAAAGAAAATAAGATATATTATAATAATATTTTTCCTTTAGTTATTTGTGTCATACGTATGTTCTATAAAATAAAATAAAATAAAATGTTTTCTTTTATTTATATGTACCGTATGTGTTATTTGTATATATATTGTTGGTTTTATGACCTCTGGGTAGTCAAAGGCAGGCCAACACTACCTGTGGAAATAGCGAGAATATAATCTAGAATTGAGATATTAATTGATTGTTAGTATCTGCATGAAATTAGGAATTTGTGTGGTTAATAGGAATTTTAGTGTGTATATATATTTGTACCCTGTACGTATGTACGTAATTTTATAAAAAAAATTATTTAATTATTTTAAGTTATAATTTGCTTTGTTGATTTGTATGGATTTATGTTAAATATGGATAGATAATTATTTTAAGATTTACTCTAGTGATAATTGATCTTTTTGACATTTTTGGAAATAAAGATTTTTCTTTTATTCAAGATTCTATTTTATGAGAGATTGGGAATTTTGGACAAATTAGAGTTTTCAAATAAAATAATTCCTTTACAAATTTTCAAGAGATTTTAGTATGGGAAAATGATTTGGAAAATTATATTTTCTTAAAATATTGGAAGCTATGTGAAATATGAAATGTGATTATGTGATTGTAATTTTAATTGTTGTAGAGGAGTGCCCGTCAGGAACAATCCTCGGGTACTAGAACACTATGGTGTGTTCTGTAGGAATGGGTCTATGTACCCTAAATTACAGGGTAGTCAGTAGAAACTTTATCCTGGCTACTAGGGCTGGTAACTTCCTGTTGAGGCTTGGAATCCTCATTCGGGGGTGTGCACACTTAAGGTTAGAGTCCGGTTTCCGAAAGTGAAAATGGGAATTTTTGTGTAGTACAGCATAAGTTCTGTTACTAGGGCCTGAAAATAAAAGGACCCTTTCCCATTACGTTTATGTATGATTATGCTTCCATATTATCATTATTATTTTTGTTATTATATTAACAAATTTTTCTGAGCAAAGGAAATGCAGTTGAATTTTCTGAAAGGTTTGATAAAAAGACTACTACCCCTTTTTCAAATTATATAAAAGTATTATTATTAAAAATTATTTTTGGGGGTAGGCAAGTCCCTTACTTAGTATGTTTTGCTAACCCCTTTTTATTTGTTGTTGTTGCTGTTGCTTGTGTAAGTAGCAGGAAATAAATGATAAGAGTTGCAGTGGCGAGAGCAGTAGACTGAGTTGCTGTTAGCTCGGGAATTTAGCAAAATAAATGATTATGTAATGAAGATTATTAAGGATTTTATATTATTATTTTGAGGATTATAAGAACTTGATGTTATTTTTAATTTGGGTTTTGTTTGAGACTAGCCTTGCATCTGATCAAGTAGGATTAGCTGTGGCGGTAGCACCCTTGAATAAAGTTATCGTGGATTTTGATTATTATAAATTGAATAAGTTTTAATATTTCCTTTTATAGTAAGGCTATTTATAGTAAGCCACGGGTTTGAAATTTGGGGGTGTTACAAGTTGGTATCAGAACCTAGGTTATGACAATACCTAGGAAAGAACTCAATAGGAAAATTTTGGGTTACGATGATGAGAAGTTAGGCTTTAAACACCAAGATGAGAATGGTGAGATTTATAGTCTAATTTTTTTATATATATGAGGCATGTGTTGATTATATATGTGACATTTGTGATTTTATATGTGGCTTTGCACCCCGAGGGTGAGCATATCTCAGGTACGCTATAAATTACTTGAGGTTTATTTATTTATTTATTTGGAAAGCATGCCAATATGTGGAAATTGATTTGTATATCTGTTTATATTATATGTGCTTTATATGAGAAAGAGTGGGAAGCACTCTTATGTACTAGTCCTTTGCCTGTAGTTTGTAACTATGCCTCCAAGAAGATCAGCGGAAAGCCAAAGTGCTCAGGAAGACGATGTTCCCACTAACGCTGAGTTGGCTCAGGCTGTGAGACAGCTAGCTCAGTTGACCCAGGCAATTGGAGATCGAATGCTCCAAAATCCTCAAGGGAATGGAAACGGAAACGATATGGCTAAGTTAGTGGCTGGGCGAAACCCTCCCATTTTCTTAGGGCAAGAAGATCCATTGGTGCTAGAAGAATGGATGCGAGTGTTCGACAAGCTCTTCGATGCTCTCAACTGCCCTACTGAGCGGCGTGTGGATATTGCTGTTTACTATCTTCAGTAGCGAGCTGACATCTGGTGGGCTGCAGCTGGTCCGGCCCTACGTCAATCGCCAGCTTTTGGATGAGAAGCTTTCAAGGATGCTCTGAGGGAGAAATTTTACCCTAAGCATGTTAGGACGGCCAAGTACGATGAATTCCTTCATCTGCGTCAAGGAAATAGATCGGTTCAGGATTACTACACCGATTTTCTCGATCTGTCGAGATTTGCACCTGCTTTGGTCCCTGATGAGCAAAGCAAAGCGAGTAAGTTCATCCGAGGACTCAACTTTGAGACTCAGAAGGGTTTGAGTATGTTCAGATGCCAGACTCTGGACGAGGCGTATAGCAGAGCTGCTAGCCATTGTCAGGTTCAGCAATTCCAGAGAGAGGTCGCTGGAAAAGGAAAGAGAAAGAGTGAAGAAGATCATCAGCAAGGTGAGAAGAGGCCTAAATTTCCTCATCCAGGCCAGAACCGCAACTATCAAGGAAAATGTGGACCAAGGAATCATAATGGTCACCAGGTTCAGAGGAACCAAAGGGCTGAAAGGCATTACAACTGCAAGAGATGTAACAAAGATCACCCTGGAATGGATTGCCAGGGGAATGTTGTCAAGTGCTTCAATTGCAATAAGATGGGGCATCGTGCATTTGAGTGCTATGCGAAGAAGAACGGAAATCCTTCATGGCAGAACCAGAACAAGAATGGAGGAAACAACGGAAGGATCCCAGGAGAAGGAAACCAGAATAGCCAGAATGACAACAGGAATGGCGGTGATAACAAGGCCCAGAATAACAATGGCAGGAATGGTGGATCGGGACGTATCTTCGTCATGAATAAGGCTCAGGCAGATGCTAGTGACGTGGTTACAGGTACCTTCTTCGTTCACTTTGTGCCTGCTTTTGTTTTGTTTGATTCTAGAGCTACAAACTCCTTCGTATCAACTGCTTTTGTTAAGAGAGTAGGGTTGGTTCCGACCTCAGAAGTAAAGATAGCAGTTAAAACCCCTACTGGTAGTGTAGTTGCATGCAAGTATGTGCATAAAGATGTACCGATAGATATCCAAGGAGTGAACTTTCCGGGTAATCTTATCGAGTTTGAGCTAAAAGACCTCGATGTCGTATTGGGGATGGATTGGCTAAGTGCTTACAAGGCCAAGATCACCTGTGATAAGCAGCAAGTGTCATTGCGAAGTGCAGAAGGTGATCGGGTTACCTACCGAGGGATCGTTGTCAAACCAGGAATCAAGTTGGTATCCATGATGAAGGTTAAGAAGTACATGATGAATAATCATGAAGCTTACCTATGCATGGTTAAAGATCTCGATTCCATGGAGGAAACGCTTGAGCAGATAGCGGTGGTAAGAGATTTTCCTGATGTTTTTCCAGAGGAGATACCAGGAATGCCACCAGAAAGAGAGATAGAGTTTGGTATTGAACTAATACCCGGAACCGCACCAATCTCGAAGACGCCTTACAGGATGGCACCAAAGGAGATGCAAGAATTGAAAGAGCAACTGCAGGAATTGCTAGATAAAGTGTCTCTCCGTGGGGCGCTCCAGTGCTGTTTGTTAAGAAGAAGGATGGTGGATTGAGACTCTGCATCGACTACCGTGAGTTGAATCAAGTAACGGTGAAGAACAGGTATCCTTTGCCTCGAATTGATGATCTGTTCGACCAATTGAAGGGAGCTGGAACGTTCTCCAAGATCGATTCGAGGTCAGGTTATCATCAACTGAAGGTAGCTGAAAAGGACATACCCAAGACTGCGTTCAGGACGAGGTATGGGCATTATGAGTTCACTGTGATGCCGTTTGGGTTGACTAATGCACCTGCGGTATTCATGGATCTCATGAATCGAGTTTTTCGACCATATCTAGATCAGTTCGTGGTTGTTTTCATTGATGACATTCTGATCTATTCCAAGACCCCTGAAGAGCATGAAGATCATCTAAGAGTGGTTTTGCAAATTTTAAGGGAAAACCAGTTCTATGCTAAGTTGTCCAAATGTGAATTTTGGCAGGATAAGATTGCATTCCTTGGACATGTAATCACTAAGGAAGGAGTAGCTGTTGATCCTTCGAAGATTCAAGCAGTGATGGATTGGAAAGCACCAACTTCAGTGACTGAAATAAGAAGCTTTCTAGGATTAGCTGGATATTATAGAAGATTTGTGAAAGACTTCTCTAAGATTGCAAGGCCAATGACGAACCTAATGAAGAAAAACACTAAGTTTATGTGGGATGCAAGCAGTGAGGAAGCTTTTCAAGAGCTGAAGAAGAGGTTGACAACTGCACCAGTGTTGACTTTACCATCCGGTACGGAAGGATTTGAAATCTACAGTGATGCTTCGAAGAAAGGATTGGGTTGTGTGCTGATGCAGAATGGAAAGGTGGTTGCTTATGCATCAAGACAACTGAGGACTCATGAGGTGAATTATCCTACTCAGGACTTAGAATTGGCTGCTGTAGTCTTCGCTTTGAAGATTTGGCGTCATTATCTGTATGGAGTGCAGTGTAAGATATTCACCGATCATAAAAGTCTGAAGTATATTTTCACCCAGAAAGAATTGAATATGAGGCAACGAAGGTGGTTAGAATTGATCAAAGACTATGATCTAGTCATTCAATATCATGAAGGGAAAGCGAATGTGGTTGCAGATGCGTTAAGCAGAAAATCGGAACACTCTATGAATGCGACATGGGTACTTCCAGAAGGATTGTGTGAAGATTTCAGAAGACTTAATCTTGAAGTCAAGACTGAAGGTGAAGTAGAAGCAGAAATTAACTTTTACAACATGGTGATTATGCCATCAATATTTGAAGAAATCAAGCAGAAGCAGTCCGATGACAGCGAGTTAGAAAAAGTAAAGGCTGGGATGGTTGACAATAAAAATGGATCCTTTGAGCTATGGCAAGATGGAAGTATTCGGTTTGAAGGGCGATGGTGTATACCTATAGCCTGTGAAGAAGTGAAAAGAAAGCTTATGGAAAAAGGGCACAATACTCCCTATTCAGTACACCCTGGAGGTGACAAGTTATATAAGGATTTGAAGAAACATTTTTGGTGGCCAGGAATGAAGAAAGAAGTAGCAGAATTTGTGGCCCGATGTTTAAATTGTCAAAAGGTTAAAGCCGAAAGAAGTAAGCCTAAAGGATTAGTTCAATCGTTGGAGATTCCACAGTGGAAATGGGATTCAATCTCTATGGATTTCGTCGGTGGTCTGCCACTGACTAAAGCTGGAAAGAATAAGATTTGGGTTATTGTAGACAGATTGACTAAGACTACTCGATTTATAGCAATGAACGAGACTTGGAGTATGGAGCAGTTGGCTAAAGCTTATGTGAAGCAAGTGGTTAAGTACCATGGAGTACCTAAGGATATTATTTCCGATAGAGATTCAAGGGGTCTATCACAATTTTGGAAAGCTTTGCAAAATGCGATGGGTACAAGATTGAAGTTGAGTACGACATTTCATCCAGCTACGGATGGACAAACCGAGAGGACCATCCAGACTTTAGAAGATATGCTAAGAGCTTGCGTGATGGATTTGAAAGGGTCGTGGGATGAACATCTTGATCTTATTGAATTCTCCTACAATAACAGTTATCATGCTAGTATCAAGATGGCACCTTATGAAGCTTTGTATGGCCAAAAGTGTAGAAGCCCTTTGTGTTGGAGTGATATGGTTGATACGGTCGTGTTAGGACCCCAGTACTTGGAAGAGACCATTGAAAAAGTCAAGCTGATTCAAGCAAGAATGAAAGCTGCTCAAGATCGTCAGAAGTCATATGCAGATTTAGGACGAAAACCAGCAGAATTTCAAGCGGGAGAAAGAGTTCTTCTAAGAGTATCACCAACTAAAGGAGTTATGCGATTTGGGAAGAAAGGTAAACTAAGTCCAAGATTTATTGGTCTGTATGAAATTTTGGATAAGATTGGTCAAGTAGCTTACCGGTTGGCCTTACCTATGGAATTGGATAAGGTAATGAACTTATTGCTTAAGTTAAATAAAAGAGATTCAATGGAAGGATGAAGTTAAGTTTAACTTGTTGTTGTTAGGTGCATGACATATTCCATGTGTCTCAACTAAAGAAGTACGTTCATGATGCTTCGCATGTGATCAACCCTGAGGTAAGAAGGAACTTTGCTTAATTTCAAATACGATATTTGATCACTAAAGTGATGAAAGATTTGGTAAATTGTAAGGTTGTGGAGATGGATGAATCTCTCTCGTATGAGGAAAAGCCAGTAAAGATATTGGATTCTAAGACTCGTGATACCCGAAGGAAATCCATAAAGCTTGTGAAAGTATTGTGGCCCAACCACTTAGCTGAGGAAGCTATGTGGGAAGTTGAGGAGGATATGAGAAATCGGTATCCGGAGTTGTTTGCTTCAGGTAATAATCAAGTTACGGGGACGTAACTTTCTTTTAAGGAGGGCAGGTTTTAACACCTCACTTCGTTTGTTTTATAGAATAGCATGTTACATGTTGTTTAGATTTAAGTTGTTAAGTTAAGATAAGATCGCTTCGGGGGCGAAGCTTTCTTTTAAGGAGGGTAGATTGTGACACTTGAGATTTTTGTTTCCAATATTACCTATTGAACTTTCAAAGTAATTCCCTATTATTCCTCAATGTTCATTAAATCTCTATACCATATTCATTGGATTCTATTTCTATGTTCAATTTCATTTGAACCTTGAGCTATATTCATTGGACTACCAAAACCTTATATTAATTATTATATTATTTTTATAACTATATTACTATTATATAGTATTGTGAGATATAGTAATTATATTTAATTATTATATATATATATATATATATGATATGCGTGTGTGCATGTGTGGTGTAACGTATGTATATATGTATATTAATTAAGTTGTGTAGTGTGCGTGTATATTAATATATATATACATATTATATAAGGCATGTATATATATATATATATATATATATATATATATATATATAATATATATATATATATATATATATATAGGGTCATGTTCAAGTGTGGCCGTGCTCTTAGGTGTGAACAGTGCGGCCTCACCACTATGTATACAGATATACACCACTCAGTGTTAGAAAATGCACCACACAAATATGCATCGTTAGGGACGCATCACCCAAAAACACATCACTACGTATGCAAATATACACCACATAGTATTAGCAAATGCACCATTAGGGACATGGGAGTTATGGTGCATTATTTTGGGTGTGTGGTGTGTTTTATGGTGTTTTTGTATATTTTCATTGTGGTGTGTTTCTTAACATTGAGTGGTGTATTTCGTAACATTGAGTGGTGTGTGACCGCACGGCCACACCTAAGAGCACGGCCACATTTGATTAATATTCTATATATATATATACTCAATCATTATTATTATATATTATATATGTAATTAATTAGGTGATCACTATTTTGGACCTTATATTATAAATTATATTTTGGTGTGTATATATATGTATAATAGCCGTGTGGATATATATATTATATATGTGCGTAATATATATTACTACTATATATAATATTATATAAGATCAATATCTTTAATACATAATAAGGGAGATTGGAGGTTACAAAGGTTTGATTTGGAGAATTCTAAAAATTAAAAGATGACTACCTATTTATCTTCCTTCATATATGGGATTGATTTAGTCTTTCCCTTTAGCCTTCCTAGTTAGGGATGGCAATGGGTCGGGTGTGGGTCGGGGAGGGCTACATCCATCACCCGACCCACCTTTTATTTTCTCCACCCACCCCCACCCCCAACCCGTATCGGGTGGACTTTTTTAGAATCCATGCCCACCCCCACTGGGTGCGGGTGTCCACTACGGGTACCCACCACTTATCAATTTATTATTTTTTTTTCAAAAAATAATACGGAGTATCAAAATTACTTAGACATAATTAAACAATAAAATTCATTAGTTATACTAAAACATAAAATGATAAAATAGTAGAAATATTATAATATAATAACTAAATTGTTAATTTAAAAAAATAAATTTAGTAGTTTAGATATAAAAATACTAAAAAGTTACCCAAAATTATTGAAACTTTTATAATTAACTATATACTAGTACTACTTATTTTACTATTATATATATATGTATACACACATGGTGGGTCGGGTGGGGTGATAGGCGGGTTTTGTACATAAAACCCGAATCCAACCCGACCCACCGCGGGTTTACATTTTTAAGATCCACCCCCGACCCACCACCCACTATCACCCAAAAAAACCCGATCCATGCGGGGTGGATTCGGGTGATTATCCGCGGGGCGGATTGAAATTGCCATCCCTATTCCTAGTCTCCTAGCCGACATCTTCATCTAAAAAGAAGGGAATTTTCTTCTTCATCATCTTTTCCTTCTGATTCGTTCCTGCGTAAAAATATATATATATATATATATTTCTTCCATCATTTTTGTTCAAGAGTTGGAACTTCATCTTCTCAAGTAAGTTAGTATTTTTATTATATTTTTCCGGGTAGTATAGTGTTAGGGTAATTGTTATATTGTGTGCTTATGTGGGTTCTTTCTTTGTGATGTTTGATGATGATGATGGTAGAAGGAGAGCCCTAGTCACCTTGAAGATTGATTTAAAGTTGAGGTTTTTGATATCCAAGTAAGTGGGTTTGTTTTCTACTTGCTTATCCCGTTTGTATGATTTGATGTATATATAAATATATATGAATATATATATATTGTGTTGTGGTGAAAAATTTATGCAAGTTGATGATCATAAAATATGTGATTTTTGGATATAAAATATATTTTTAATATATGTATATGCGTAGAAATACATATGAATGTATGTGGTATTTGATCATGTGTGTAGATTATACATAAATATGAAGAAAGCTACACAGATGAAAGAAGGAAGGATCGAAGAATCGAAGACTGAAAGACTGAAGACTCGAAGACTCGAAGATCGAAGACTCGAAGACTCGAAGACTTGAAGACATGAAGACATGGATCTTAGGTCAAAAAACGGGAAGGACCAAGTTTCCATAACCGAGCAATCAAGGAAGTGATTGACTCGAGGAGTTAAAGAAAGAATGATAAAGTCAATCATTCTCAACCAAGGCAAAAGACATTCTCTGATAAGTTGTCTTTTCTATTGCCTTGAAAATGGGTATATCTGAATGTCATCTTGGGTCCTATGCAACGATCCAAGGAGCATTTAATGATTGTCACCTTTTTAGGGACAAAAGGTACTTTGTCCTTTTCCAAAAGTGGACAAACGGCTAGCTAGTACTGACATTCTGAAAAAGAGAAGATAATACCCATTGGATAATACTCACTGGTTAATAGGTTTGAATTTCGATCTCCCTCCAACGGATCTGAAAATTCCACCTATAAATACCCTTGTCCCATCTCACTTTGACAAGGTTGAATTGCGCGAAATATTGTTGTTCAAGCAAAAATTTCCAGTGTGATTTTTACAAGCTTACTAAGCATTATTCAGTTTTCTTTGGAAGTTCTTGTGAGCTTAAGGAAGGAAAGCTCAAGAATTCCAAGTTGGAGATTTACTTACTTATTCAACCATCTCTACGAGTGAAGTAGAAAGAGGCGGAGTAAACTTGGAAGAAGTTGAAAAACCTACCACAACATAGCTGCCGGGCTTTGTGATCAAAGGAGCTTGTTGTAAAGGAGATTGTACTATAAGGAGAATATAGTGCAAACCTTCACGTGTTGTGAAGAAGAGTGGAGTAGGCTTTGTTAACAGCCGAACCACTATAAAACTCTCTCTCTCTCTCTATCTCTATCCTTTTATTTGCATTGCATTGCATACATTAACCTAACCTAATTTTGAAAAGAAAAACCCTAGTGCAAAGTAATAGATAAAACTTGATACTTTTCTTTCCGCTGCGTTTAACTCTTGAAAAAGTTTTCAAAATTCCCTTGAGTCTATTCAACCCCCCCCTTCTAGACTCATAACGTCTTCACCCGGACCAACAAGTGGTATCAGAGCTGGTTTCCTTGAACGGTAAACACTCTGTGTATACTGCCTGGTGATCCTCTTTAAAAAGTTCTTGTCAAAATATTTTGAAACTTTGCACCATGTCTAAAATGGAACATCATAGGCATTTTCTTATGTTTAACCTAGGACAAATTTGATGACTGGAAAGTGCGCATGCAGGCTCACCTATCTGCCATGCATGATGAGATGTGGGACGTGATAACTGATGGACCTATCCAGATACTAGGTTAATACCAATCGTGTTCTCACAGATCCAACGTCACCAGAAATGATACCGAAGGATAAAGCTTTACTCACAGAACACGAGTAAATCTGGACGTCCAGATTTACTCGTGTTCTGTGAGTAAAGCTTTATCCTTCGGTATCATTTCTGGTGACGTTGGATCTGTGAGAACACGATTGGTATTAACCTTAGTATCTGGATAGGTCCATCAGTTATCACGTCCCACATCTCATCATGCATGGCAGATAGGTGAGCCTGCATGCGCACTTTCCAGTCATCAAATTTGTCCTAGGTTAAACATAAGAAAATGCCTATGATGTTCCATTTTAGACATGGTGCAAAGTTTCAAAATATTTTGACAAGAACTTTTTAAAGAGGATCACCAGGCAGTATACACAGAGTGTTTACCGTTCAAGGAAACCAGCTCTGATACCACTTGTTGGTCCGGGTGAAGACGTTATGAGTCTAGAAGGGGGGGGTTGAATAGACTCAAGGGAATTTTGAAAACTTTTTCAAGAGTTAAACGCAGCGGAAAGAAAAGTATCAAGTTTTATCTATTACTTTGCACTAGGGTTTTTCTTTTCAAAATTAGGTTAGGTTAATGTATGCAATGCAATGCAAATAAAAGGATAGAGATAGAGAGAGAGAGAGAGTTTTATAGTGGTTCGGCTGTTAACAAAGCCTACTCCACTCTTCTTCACAACACGTGAAGGTTTGCACTATATTCTCCTTATAGTACAATCTCCTTTACAACAAGCTCCTTTGATCACAAAGCCCGGCAGCTATGTTGTGGTAGGTTTTTCAACTTCTTCCAAGTTTACTCCGCCTCTTTCTACTTCACTCGTAGAGATGGTTGAATAAGTAAGTAAATCTCCAACTTGGAATTCTTGAGCTTTCCTTCCTTAAGCTCACAAGAACTTCCAAAGAAAACTGAATAATGCTTAGTAAGCTTGTAAAAATCACACTGGAAATTTTTGCTTGAACAACAATATTTCGCGCAATTCAACCTTGTCAAAGTGAGATGGGACAAGGGTATTTATAGGTGGAATTTTCAGATCCGTTGGAGGGAGATCGAAATTCAAACCTATTAACCAGTGAGTATTATCCAATGGGTATTATCTTCTCTTTTTCAGAATGTCAGTACTAGCTAGCCGTTTGTCCACTTTTGGAAAAGGACAAAGTACCTTTTGTCCCTAAAAAGGTGACAATCATTAAATGCTCCTTGGATCGTTGCATAGGACCCAAGATGACATTCAGATATACCCATTTTCAAGGCAATAGAAAAGACAACTTATCAGAGAATGTCTTTTGCCTTGGTTGAGAATGATTGACTTTATCATTCTTTCTTTAACTCCTCGAGTCAATCACTTCCTTGATTGCTCGGTTATGGAAACTTGGTCCTTCCCGTTTTTTGACCTAAGATCCATGTCTTCATGTCTTCAAGTCTTCGAGTCTTCGAGTCTTCGATCTTCGAGTCTTCGAGTCTTCAGTCTTTGATCCTTCGAGCCTTCGAGTCTTCCGCTCAGTCGGTCATCTGACTTGTTCTTC
>CP025652.1:16891691-16933041 GCA_003576665.1 Ipomoea trifida | reverse complement strand
GAGTCTTCGAGTCTTCATGTCTTCGAGTCTTCGAGTCTTCGAGTCTTCATGTCTTCGAGTCTTCGAGTCTTCGAGTCTTCGAGTCTTCATGTCTTCGAGTCTTCGAGTCTTCATGTCTTCGAGTCTTCATGTCTTTGAGTCTTCATGTCTTCGAGTCTTCGAGTCTTCAAGTCTTCGAGTGAAACATTTCTCGATTTACAGAAAATTTGTGAGATCAAAGAAAATAAAACAAAGACAGACAAAAATTAGGGGTCTCCTCGTATAGCTTGGTATCATCAAAATTAACTATTCGGGTTCCTAACAGCATGGAATAGTGGAAAGGGGTGGGTAAGAAAAAGGATATGGATGATAGTATTGTGGAGGTGGATAAGGTTGTGGTGGTGGTGGGTAGTAGGGGTCTCTTCCATAGGGTGGATAACCATAATAAGTTCTTTCGTCAAATGGGGGTTGATCCATGTCTTTGTAGAAGGGAACCTACAATCAAATGTTCAAACAAAGAATCGGAGCACAAGAGGTAGCTCCTTTTGAAGATTAGCTCAAGTGGTGTGTGTGGATAAGTGTAAAATGAGGTGGAAGAGTGTAAAATGAGGGTCAAATGGAATGAAAGTAAACAAGAAAATAAAGCAAACAAGTTATCTAAGCAATTCAAGATAGAAAAACTTTAAACTACATCGTTTGCCATCCCCGGCAACGACGCCATTTTGAAGGAAGTAGTTTATGGTGAGGTGGAAGAGTGGTATAAAACGAAGAGTCTAAACTCCCCGAGTGTCGGTCTCACGAGGATGAAAAATTGGAGAGATTAAGCATCATATCTTTCATTACCGAGGTAACGAAAAGGAAAAGCAAACGAAAGGGAAACATGGTTTCATGGGTGTAAACTTTGGTAAACTGAGTTAATCAAAAAGGGAAAGGATAGATGGGGCTAGGACTTGTCAGAGCTTGCATTATTTTGCTAAAGAAAGGCATGGTTTACCCATTGATCTTGCTAAAGGGACTTGATTAACACTCTTGAGTGGCGTCACACTCAAGCTCCCAATCCTCAGTTGGTTGGAGAATTTCATCAAACACCTTGCCTGAGTTCCCTCCGGGCCTCATCCTTCCGGAGTGAGGGCGGGAGATGTGAGCATTGGGCTCTCACCCGTTTGCGATATCTCGCCAAATGGGTGATCCTAGACTCTTGAAGGGATCGGGGCCCTCGATCCAACAAGATCGATCACAAACATACACATAATTTCAGCAAATCGAAGGAAATCAAGTCTCATATAAACATCTCAAATCATGAATGCAAAACTCTTTCCATCCTAGCCCTACCCTAGAATCTAGCCACTCATGAGCTTCACAAACATTATAAACTTTCAAGATCAAGATTCAATAACAGTAACAATAGAAAATACAAATGAAATCAAAGAAAGAAGGGATTCACCAAAGGGATTTGAAAAGCAATCACAATGAATAAGGAAAGAGTGTACCAAAAATGAGAGCAAACAATCTCAATCCAATCCCTTTACTTTCTTCCCAAGCCTCATTTTCTCTCTAAGAGTTCTAACCTAAACCCTAATCTAAAAATTGGAAAGCGTGAAAATGAAAAGTCCTCCTTTCCAAGCTGAAAAATGATCCCCTTATAAACAATTTCGCGCAAGGTTCTGATGCTCCGTACACGTTGCCTCCACCGTGGAGAGCTACTAGAATTCATCCACGCGTGTTACACGCGTGGTGTTGGCGTGGACGGCGGAAATTCCCTCGTCTTTGTTTCTTCCGCTGGTTCGAGCTTGGTCTTTGCGTGCGCCAAGGTCGGGTTCGTTGCTTTTTCATCATGTATGTCGTTCCTTGGTTATTCAAAGCTTCCAAACCTATCGAAATCCTTTAAAACATACTACACAAAGTACTTTTGTACTTGTTAGCATATCAACGTAAAAATACCACACATTGAGTTCCTTAAAGCATTTACTTGTCGTTAACCTCTCTTAATTGGTCCAAAAAGTTAGGTACTTCTAGCATCTATCACTAACTTTCTTGAGGCAAAAGTTGCGATTCTCCTGCGAACCCATTCGGATCATCATCCTCTTAAGTTCGTAGGGGTGGCGGGAAGAGCCCCACGTAGTGATAATAGACCTTTTCGCTCTGAGGGAGCCTAGTTGAGGCGGGATGACTATAGAGTTCTTTGGAATAATATTTGTAAAGACACAAATTTGGATATTGTTGGCGCCATCGAGGAGGTGACAGTTCAAAGCAAGGTGTGGAACAAAAATGTGTTTGGGAATATTTTTAAAAGAAAATCCAACCTGCAAGCTAGAATTAAGGGCATTCAAGAATCTGTTTATCACAACAATGATAAGCACCAAGAATAGTATAATTTAAGGGTCAAAAGTAGGATAGAATACGAAGTTTTGCCACCCGTTTATAACAATCTCATGCATTTTAAACTCAGATGTGATCAAAAACCTCTAATACAGTTTTTAGGAAAAGTTTTGAAGTTGTTTCTGCAGACTGAAAAAGGATTCAAGGCCAAAACAGAGCAAAAAGCAAAGAAGCCGCCGAGCAAAAACCGTCCACGCAGCCAACACGTGTGTGGGTGGCGTGGATCAATTCCAGTAGCTATCCACACCCTCAATCACGCGTGGTGCTGGCATGGTCTGGCCACAGGGGCCATTTCAGGATTTTTGGCTTCGGGTTGCTTATTTAAACCCCTTTTTCGGAAAGTTAAAAACCCTAGCAACTAGAAAATAGTTTTAGATCTGAAGTTCCTTTAGGTTTTCTCCCCTCTTGGGGGAAAACTTCCTTTTCCCTTAGAATAGATTGAAGAACAAGCTAGAAGGGTAGAAGCTTCAAGACAAAAATGTAATGGAACCATTTCCCATGGATGGTAACTCTTCTTTTCAATATCTACTTTGATTTCTTGTTTGTTTTCTTTGAAACTTCCATTGCTTCTTCTTGTTTCTTTATTTTGATGTCTGCTTAGATTAGATAGGGGATTGGTGGCCCCAAAACTAACTATGTGGTTAAATTGCTAAAGAAATTGCTTTAAAAATGTGAGCTTTATGATTCATGGATGTGAATACTTGTGTGGTTGATGTTTGATATATCTTGTGCCTAAGTGTGGCCACATTAGGTAGCAAACCCGTGAAAGGGAGTGTGTGCGCGATAGCGGCCACTCACGAGTCCAACTCATCCACATCTCTGCCCTTAGTTAGAAAGGAAGAGGCCCGAGAGGAGCAGTAGACAAGGTATTTGATAAAATGCCCCAGTCGAATGAGGATGTGGGAGTCCAAGTGTGACGCCACTTGGTGAAGTGCCATGAACTCCCTAGTTGAATCCAAATCATTTGCTTGCAAAACCATTAGATAGTAGACCACATAGGCTAGCCACGAGCCCCAATCTCCACTTTACCTTTTTCCAAACCAACCATTTTAAACCTCAAAACCCTTGTACAAACATATGCCTTATCATCCTCTTGTTCCTAGTTAGTTCTTACAACTCTTATCTCTTAACATCCTAAATGCCAATACCAATTCGCTCCAATTTGTCATCCTTGAGAAACACGACACTCAGGGAGTCTTGACTCTTCGTTTTTCCACTTATCCACCTCACCACGAATTACATACCTTCAAACAACTCCAGGGGTCTCCAGGTCCTCGAAAATAAACCGATTTCTAAACTGAATCAAGGTTTGGAGCAAGAGGAACTTCTTTGGTATCAAAAATCTAGTAGAGCTTGGATTCAAGATGGGGATAGGAACACGGCTTTCTACCTTAAATCCACCCTTATTAGACGTAGCCAGGCTAGAATCCGTATGCTTAAAATTAATGGTGAGTGAAATTCCGATTCAAAGTTATTGTTGAGCATATTTCTAACTTTTTTATCGATTTGTTCAACAGGAATATTCCAAGGGATACTAGCCTTGAGCAAGTGTATATGGGTCCCAAAATCACTCATAGTTAATCTGCGTCCCTCTCCCAAGCTGTGGGTACTCATGAAGTGAGGGGGGCGGTGATGCAAATGAAGAAATTTGGAAGCCCGGGTCCCGATGGGATTCAAGCTGCTTTCTTCCAATCATTCTGGGAAGGTGTTAAAACTCACATCACCAAGTTTGTCAATGATGCTTTATTTACAAGAAGGGTTCCTACGAAGATGCTTGAGGCCTACATTACTCTCATCCCCAAGAAACAGAACCCTGAGTCTGCTGCAGATTTTAGACCAATTACCCTCCTCAATGTTAGTTTCAAAATCATTTCGAAAGTTATCGTGAACAGGATGATGCCCATTACGAGAAAGCTCATCGGTCCGTTCCAAAATAGCTTCCTCCCAGGGAGGTCCACAATGGACAATATTATTCTCACGCAAGAAATCATCCACTCCATGCGCCACAAGAAAGGTTAAAAGGGCTGCATGGCCATTAAAGTCGACTTTCATAAAGCTTATGATAGTATCAGCTGGGAGTTCCTGGTGGCGACTCTCGAGGACTTTGGTTTTCCAAATCAGCTCATCCGCTTAATCATGTTCTCGCTGAAGGAAAGCGTCATTACTTTGCTTTGCAATGGGGAAAAACTTCCTTTCGTCTGTCCAGGACGAGGTCTTCGGCAAGGCGACCCTTTAGCCCCTATCTCTTTATCCTTGGCATGGAAAAATTATCTTGGATGATCCAGACCGAGGTTAGTAAGAAGAATTGGAAACCTATCGTGGTTTCGAGAGGAGGGGCCGGCGTTTCCCGTCTGTTTTTCGTTGATGACCTTATGCTTTTTGCCGAAGCCTCCCAAAGCCAGTGCCAAATCATCATGGACAATCTTGAAGATTTTTCGAAGAGCTCATGTTTGATTACTAATGCTAATAAATCTAGTATTTTTTGTAGTCCTAACACTTCGACAGGGACGAAAAAGGAGCTGAAGAGGATTATGGGCATCCCGGTCTAAGATAATCTTGGGAATTACCTAGGCATTCTCATCCTCCATCAGAGAGTTTCTAAAAGGACTTTTGGTTATATCCTGGAGGGCATTAAAATAAAATTAGCTAATTGGAAGGCAGATACCCTCAGCCTAGCGAGTCGTAGGGTGCTTGTCCAATCAGCACTGGCAGCTATGCCGGTCTATTTGATGCAGGTCTTTAAACTCCCAATGGGAGTTTGCAATGATATTGATAAAATTTGCAGGTGTTTTCTTTGGGGAGACTTGGAGAGCAAATAAAAGATTCATCTTGTGGGATGGAACGAAGTTTGTAAGCCCAAAGATATAGGTGGTTTGGGCCTCAAGAGATGCACTGATTTTAATGAGGCTCTGCTTGCTAAGTTAGCTTGGCAAATGAATACTTCAAGTGACAAGCTTTGGGTTCGCATCATGAACGAGAAATACGTGAAAGATGGGAACTTCTTCATGGCTCCTATCCCGCATAATTCTTCTTGGGGATGGAGGAGTATTATAAGGGGTCGTTCTAACATCGAGCTAGGAGGGGCTTGGAGGGTAGGGTCCGGAGAATCGCTGAACTTTTGGTCTGACTGGTGGGTTGGGAATAAACCGCTTGGCTTCTTGACAACGTGACAATTTCAGATGACACGGCAAATGCTAAGGTAAGTGACTTCATTCTCCCTCATCGTTCTTTGGATTTTGATAGGTTGCAGAACTTACTCCCCCATAAAGAGGTTAACAAGATCAGGAGCATTCCCCTTCCTCTGGCCGATCACATTCTAGATGCACTCTACTGGCCGGCTTCCCCCAGAGGTACGTTTTCTGTTAGTGAAGCATACAGGTACATTGCAGGGAATGACGAAACGCGGGAGGTGGATTGGGTGTGGAAGACAAAGGTCTGGGAGAGATGTCGTATGTTTTTATGGCTGGGAGCGAAAGATAAACTTCTCACCAATGCCGTAAGGAAAACGAGAGGGCTCACCGATAATTGTATTTGCATGGGGTGCAGTGAAGATGGCGAGAGCATTGACTATATTCTCATCCATTGCGGCTTAGCAAGGGAGTGCTGGAGAAAGTCTTACCACCCGACCAATTTCAAGTATAGTCAGACTACTTCCTTTGCGTCGTGGCTCAAGGGAAACTACTCCTCGAACATCACCATGAATGGCATCCCGTGGAGCTTAACCTTCAGTTACATGTGTTGGGGGTTATGGAAGGCCAGAAATAAGAGGATCTTTGAGCACTCTTCGCCATCCCCGGAGGAAATCGTGCACCGTTCGGAGTCTTCTGCCAAAGAGGCATTTTCTATTGGCTACAAAAGACATCTTGATCCGAAAGGAAGAATGCGTTGGATCTACTGGTCCCACCCGGACGAAGGTTGGGTTAAAATTAACACTGATGGTGTTTTTAAAAAGAATATTGGTCTTGCTAGTGCAAGAAGATTAGCTTGTGATCACCAAGGGGAGTGGTTATTTGGGTTCGTGATAAAACTTTGGGCAACTAATAGCTTTGCCGCGGAGCTGTGGGGCCTAAGGGAGGGTCTACGGTTGGCAAAGCTTAAGGGGTTTAAAAGGTTGATCGTTGAGCTGGATTCGGAGTTAGTCGTCTCCTTGCTGCAAGGAGAGGTCGAATATCAAGGGTTTAGTTCGACTCTCATTAAAGATTTGTACTTTCTGGGTTCCTTTGATAAGATCTCTCTCCAGCACATTCTCAGATAGGGAAACAAAAGTGCATATCACCTTGCGAATCTTGGGCAACTGGGTACCTGGGGAACTACTGTTCTAGACACGCCTCTGACTAGCATTGAAACGATTCTTGCGGCTGATATTGCTGGCGCCAGTTACGTTAGAGTTTGGTAACTTTGCTATACCCGTCGTTGACGGGCCAATCCCACCCAAAAAAAAATGAATTAATTAATCCAATGTAAGTAATAGTTCAAATTTTTCATAATGTTGAAAAAATGTACTAAAATATTCTATATATTATATACGACATTTTGTTATTAATGATGTAATATTAATGTTTAATTTGTCATGATCATGTTTGGAGTTATAATTATATCGTGTTGCTACCTAAATAATGTATTTATTTATGCTTTTATTTTTTCATATAACAATTATTCACTTTTATATATATTATTATTTAAAAATTAGAACACATTAATTAATCATTGGACATGACGTTTCGTGCAAAACGCATGTCCGTTATTAGTCCAGTGATTACTTTAGGACTCTAGTTGTTCTGTTGTATTTAGATTAGGAGTCTTGTTGTACACATTCTCCATTTACTCTTTGTACTCTGTAAGGTTTTACGTGATATTCAATATACAACACAACTTCCTAAACTCATCTGGTATCAGCTTGGTTCGTTCCTATGGCCAACGATACTATCGCTAACGAGGGTCCCACCATCTCGTCGAGCCGCACGGTGACTGAAGTTTCCTCCGCTCCGCCGTTGCCAGCTCCGAATATGCTGCAACAAGCTCACCATTACGTTTCCCTAAAGCTTACTGCCACTAACTTTCTGTTCTGGCGGGCACAACTGGTGTCGTTTTTACGTGGCCAGACTTTATATGGGTTTGTTGATGGTTCGCATCCTTGCCCACCGGAGTTTGTTGCGTCGACTGTGTCCGCACCTCCCGCTGCTTCGTCGTCCTCTTCTCCGCCTCTTGTTTCCAATCCTGCCTATCATCAATGGCTTCAGCAGGATCAATCTATCTTGAGTATGTTAATCTCATCGCTTGCGGAAGAGGTTTTGTACCTTGCTATTGGCCATGACACCTCTAGAGCTGTTTGGCGTGTTCTTGAAGACGCCCTTGGTTCTTCTTCGCGCTCCCGTACTCTTGGTTTGCTGTCGCAGCTCTATGATCTCCGGCAAGGGGATTCGTCGCCGGCGGAGTACTTAGGACGGGCGAAGGTGCTGGTTGAGAAGCTAGCCCAGGCTGGGCTGCTAGTTGGACTTGACGAGCAGAATTTGCATATTTTCAGGGGCTTGCGGCCGGAATATCGTGCGTTGGTCTCTTCTTTAACCACCAGAGATGAGCCTCTCACGATTCAGCAGGTGGCGGACTTGCTGAATGCTCACCAGTATGTCACGCAGGAGGAGGCTCTGCCGCAGGTTGCCATGGGTGTTCAACCGTCGCCGGCTGCTCTGTTCATTCATCCGTCTCCAACTGGTCATGCGTCGCAGGACGGCGACCGTGGTCAGCGAGGACGCTAGCAGCGTGGACAGCGAGGGCGTGGGCAGCGTGGCGGTCGCGGCGGTGTTCGGTGTCAGTTGTGCGATGCTCCCGGACACACGGCCATGACTTGCTATCGCCGCTTTGTGGATCCCCCGTCATCCATGGTGATTTCCGGTGGTGGTTATGGTCAGCAGTATGGTGGGCGGCAGTTTGCAGGTCCAGGCGTTGCTTCTGGATTGTATTCTGGGCAGCAGCAGTTTGGCTCTGGGCAGCAGCAGTTTGGGCGGCAATTTAGTGCCCATCAGGCTCCACGTGTGAACGTGGCTACTCAAGCTCCAATTGCAGATTTTAATAATGCCCCTTTTTCTAATGTTTGGTACCCAGATACTGGCGCTACTGCTCATGCTACACCCCAATTGGATGGTTTGCAGGAGGTTGAAACTTATAGTGGCAATGAGGCTCTACGAGTTGGAGATGGTACTGGTTTGGCGATTTCTCATACTGGTTCTCTTTCCATTCCTTCTTCGTTACGGTCACTGTCTCTATCAAATATTTTACATGTTCCACATTTAAAAGCCTCGTTATTATCTGTTCATAAGTTTGCTTCTGTTAATGATGTTTACTATGAGTTTCACCCGACTTATTTTGTTGTGAAGGACCGGCGCACTCGCAAGGTTCTTCTTAGTGGTCCGAGTCGTGGGGGGATGTATCAGGTTCCTGTGTCGTCGCCTGTTGCGTTCTTGTCTGCTCGGGCATCTCCTCAGACGTGGCATAATCGTCTCGGCCATCCTCACTCTCGCGTTCTGCGTCAAGTACTCTCCGATTGTCCAGTTAGTGGGTCTCTTAGTTCGTTTAATAAATTGTGTACTGCTTGTCAGTTAGGGAAATCTGCGCGTTTCCCGCTTTCTCGTATTAGTCATTCGAGTGCTTCTGTATTAGATCTTGTGTACACGGATATTAATTGGGGTCCTGCTCCCATTCTTTCAGTTGATGGTTTCCGTTATTTCGTGGTCTTTGTTGATGATTTTTCACGCTTTATTTGGTTTTACCCCATGAAATTAAAGACTGATATTTATTCTATTTTTGCCAATTTTCGTGCGTATGTAGAGAAATTCTTTTCGTGTTCTATTAAGTCTATTCAGTCTGATCTCGGGGGTGAATATCGCAAATTGCATGCGGTTTTCACTTCTGCCGGGATTGTTCACCGTCAATCCTGCCCTCATACTCATGAGCAAAATGGCAGGGTTGAGCGTCGACACCGTCATATTGTAGAAACTGGTCTGGCTTTGTTAGCGCATAGTCATGTTCCTCAGTGCTATTGGTCTTATGCGTTTGAGTCTACCATTCATTTAATAAATCGTCTGCCTTCTCCTGTCACACAGAATGTCAGTCCTTATGCTCTGTTATTTTGCAAGTCTCCTGATTACTCTATGTTGCGAGTCTTTGGTTTTGAATGTTTTCCGTGTCTTAGGCCTTATAATCGCCACAAGATGGATTACAGGTCTGTTTCGTGTGTCTTTCTCGGTTATCCGTCCTCGTTCAGTGGGTATAGGTGTCTTGATCGTGCCTCTGGGCGTGTTTACATTGCCCGTCATGTGCGTTTTAACGAGTCTGTTTTCCCTTTTCATAGTTCTGCAATCTCTGTGTTGCCTCGTGCTCGTTGTTCAGAGTTGCCTTGGGCTAGTGTTTCTGGTTCCTCGGTGCCTGTTGCTACTATGCCTGCTTCTATTATTTCAGGTGGCTCTGCTCCTATTCCTGCTGGGGGTGTGGCTCCGGTTACTCCTTCTTCCTCTCCGGTTGAGCCTGATGTTGCCATTGGTGGTGTTGAGAGTGCTCGTGTGGCTCCGCCTCGTCGTGGGCGTGGCCGTCGTCGTGTAGTGCTGCCGCGCTCTCATCGTATGACTTTACGTACTACTACAGCGGCTCAGTGGTCTACTCCTGCTGCTTTAGTGGCCTCTGTAGACGATGAGGTTCCCACTTGCTATTCACAGGCTGTTAAGTCTTCTGCCTGGAGGGCCGCCATGGATGATGAGTTTAATGCGCTTCTTCTGAATAAGACTTGGCGGTTAGTGCCTATGGATGCTAGCATGAATATCATTGGCTGCAAGTGGGTATTCCGGGTGAAGCGTAAGTCTGATGGTACTATTGACGGTATAAGGCCCGATTGGTTGCTAAGGGTTTCAATCAGGTTGCGGGGGAGGACTACTCAGAGACGTTCAGTCCTGTTGTTAAGCCAACGACTGTACGGTTGCTTTTGTCTTTTGCAGTTTCTCGTGGGTGGACTATGCGGCAACTGGATGTGCATAACGCTTTTCTTAATGGCAATGTCTCGGAGGCCATTTATATGAAGCAGCCTCCAGGTTATGTTCATCCCTCTCTGTCTACCCATGTCTGTAAGTTGGAGAAGTCTCTGTATGGTCTTAAGCAGGCCCCGCGGGCATGGTTTATGCGGTTACACATGTTTTTACTTTCTGTTGGGTTTTGCCCCTCTCGGACTGATGTTTCGTTATTTATATATGTTTCCAGGGAGGTGCGCGCCTATATTCTTGTTTATGTTGATGACATCTTGTTGATGGGCAGCAGTTCTGTGTTTATTGATGGCTTGATGGCTAAATTGTCTTCTGAGTTTAAAATTCGTGATCTTGGGAAACCACGGTTCTTTCTTGGTGTTGAAGTTGTCTATACTGGTTCAGATGTTGTTTTGTCGCAGCGGCAGTACATGCTAGAGGTTTTGCGCAAAGTAGGCATGGAGTCGTGCAAGCCTCTAAGTACTCCTATGTCTGTGGCTGGGCTTGCTGGTGATGACTCTCCTCTTGATGATCCTACTTCCTACAGGCAACTAGTTGGTTCTCTCATGTACATGCTTGTTACTCGCCCTGATCTCTCGTAAGCTGTGACTCGTCTGTGCCAGTTCATGCACAGTCCTACGCAGCAGCACCTGACTGCATTGAAACGTGTTTTGCGTTATGTAAAGGGTTCCTTGGATCTAGGCTTGCGTCTCGCTGGCTCGTTGGCCACTTCTATTCATGCCTTTTCGGACACAGATTGGGCTGGCTGTCAGGTTGACAGGCGTTCTACTGCTGGTTTTGCTATCTTTCTCGGTTCTAGCTTGGTCTCTTAGGTCTCTCGGAAGCAGCGCACCATTGCCCGGTCTTCTACTGAAGCTGAGTACAAGGCTCTGGCTAACGTTGCGGGTGAGGTTGTCTGGATTCAGTCTTTACTCCGTGAGCTTGGTTTGTCTTTTTCCTCTGCTCCTGTGCTTTGGTGCGATAATCTGGGTGCTACTTATCTGTGTGCCAATCCTGTGTTTCATGCTCGGACGAAACACGTTGAGATTGATTATCATTTTGTGCGTGAGCGTGTTTCTGCAGGGGATCTTAAGGTCAATTTTCTTTCAACCAAGGATCAGGTGGCTGATATCTTCACTAAGCCGCTGCCAGGACCTCGTTTTGCTGAACTACGTGTCAAGCTAGGCGTTGTCCCTTGTCTCCCGTCTGCTTGAGGGGGTGTATTAGTCCAGTGATTACTTTAGGACTCTAGTTGTTCTGTTGTATTTAGATTAGGAGTCTTGTTGTACATATTCTCCATTTACTCTTTGTACTCTGTAAGGTTTTACGTGATATTCAATATACAACACAACTTCCTGAACTCTCATCTCCGTGACTAGTATTAGTCATAAACATGAGTGTATGTAATTGGTTATTGATGGTGTTTGGAAAATAATTTGTCAACTCATTTTGGCTTATTTGACCAAGTTTAGTTGTTTGACTTGATCAAATAGCTTAGCCTTGTTTGGTAACATAGCTTATCAGCCAATTTTGGTTGGTTTGACCACTATTGATTGTTTGACATGGTGAAACAGCCAATATGACTGTTTAGTTAATCAATTTTTTGAAACAACTTATTGCTCCAAACTGCTAAAATTTAAAATGGTACTCAAAAAAGGTTTTTTGATCAACTTTTTGAGAAAATAAATTATTTTTTTCCAAAACACCCCAATTATTATTATTATAGGTTAAAATAACATAATACACTCGTACTCTTAAAAGTCATTTTACATGTAATCAACTATCTGCTAACAATTAATTTAGCAAACACCTTTCTACAACCAACTTAAGGTTATCAATTGGTCAAATTCGCTAACCGCTATTTACCAAACACCCCCTTTATGTTTATCCAAATTTTGTTCAAATTTACATTTTTAATGTTGAATTACTATTATTAAAAAAAATTAATTGATAAATTAATAAATAGAATAATAGATTCATGTCCGATAAACAATTAATTTACAAATTGCTAATATTATTTGGCGAAAACAACTAACACAATCAACTATATGCTTACAACTAATTATCTTAAATAATTATGAGTTTTCTTATGCGTAATAAATAGGCGTATTTATAGTGTAGAATTTTTTGTTTTGTAGGTAAGTAAAATCCTAAGACTGTCATTATCCCTGCAAATTTAGCATTGGCAATGTGACATGGCAAGAGAGAGAAATATATTTTTTTTTATTTTATTTTAAGCTGATGGTGTATTGACTAAATTAGCAATATGAGAGAGAATTTACTAATTTGTCATGATGCACCTTTTGTGCTACCAACCCACCTTTTGTTTCCTTTTTTTTTATTATTATTATTTCTATTAGGGATAAGGGTCAAATAGGCCCTTAAACTATAAGCCAAAGTGCAATTAGCCCCATAAACTAACAAAAGCTCCAATTAGGCCCTTCATCTCTTCACTTTTATGCAATTAAGCCTATAACTTCTTAAATTTGTACAATTAGCTTAATTTGCAGGTAAACACAAGGTGATAGCAGGTAAACTTGAATTCTTTAGAAAAGATAATATAAAAAATTACCAAAAAAAAAATATGCCGCCAACTTGATATACTGCACGCAGACAAAGAATTAGGCAATGAAATGGAGCATTTCGGTTCTTTTAAACAAGAAGTAAATCTGGGAAATAAAAATACTACCCCTGCAAAATGAATTTTGTAACTTCTACTATATCTTACCTAAGTGAAAATAAACCTATATGCATACAACATAACAGACTACCAAGTCTAAAATCGAAAACACCAAATTCAGGTTATCCACAAATCCATGAATTTTAACATAAAAAAGAAGCAGCTTTGAGTTTTTTGTTTTTGTTTTTGTTTTTGTTTTTTTTTTTTCAGTTTCATTCTCCCTTAAATGCCAAAATTCATCTTCCTTTCTTGAATCCTATGGAGGGGCAGAAAAATGTTGCAGTATATCCACACGGCACACGGCAGAGAAGCAGGCTAAGTTTTATTTTTTATTTTTTATTTTAAATTATTTTTTTTGTAAATTTTTGATTTTTTTTTTTAAATCAAGTTTACATGCTATCACCTTGTGTTTACTTGCAAATTGAGCTAATTGCACAAATTTAAGAAGTTATAGGCTTAATTGCATAAAAGTGAAGAGATGAAGAGCCTAATTGGAGCTTTTGTTAGTTTATGGGGCTAATTACACTTTGGCTTATAGTTCAAGGGCCTATTTGACCCTTATCCCTTTCTATTAATATTATTTTAGTATTATATTTATAATATAATAGGAAAGTGAAACTCATTTTTTTAGGGTGAGAGAGATTTGTAGGGATGTAGAATAAAAAATGTATAATTTGCAAATTTGATGATGTGGAAGTGGGATCCATTTTAGAAAATGTGAGAGATTTGCGGGATAAGGATAGCCTAACAAACATCAAATTAATTAATCCTAACAAACTAATACTCCGTAATAAATATAAATAACTAAACTAATCCCAATAAAATAAGGAAGACATAATTAATAACAAAACAAACAAATTCTAGCTAAGTAGCTAACTATTTACACACCAAATCCGTAAGGACAACCCAGATGGTAAGAGTGCTCTACTTACAACCGAGAGGTTGGAGGTTCGATCCTCAAACCCCTAGATTTGAGCGGGTCAAAGGTTGGTTTACCTTCTTGTGGTCTTTTGCCGGCTAGGGTCATAGGGCGAGGAGAAAACCTCCTTAAAAGAACAATCTTCTACACACCAAACTATAGAAAACTAATTAACTGCCGTTTGCGTTCTTCCTGTCCTTATTTAACAAATTCTGTATTTTTAGTGTGTTTTGAACAAAACGAAACTATTAAATATTTAAAATGAAACTAAATAATTTGTCTCACATATTGTGTTTATATTATCAAATAATGAAACTGTAATTGAATTGAAATTATAGCGTATATAAAATAAAACTGAATAACAGTTTCACATATTTGATTGTATATTGTCCAATAAAGTTATAATTGAATTAGAATTATAATTTAGTGGTGTTGTAATAAAACTACAGTGTATATAAAATGAAATTCGATAACAGGCTGAAATGAACTACAATATATATCTAAAATGAAATTAAATATATTATACGAACAAAATTAATTACACAGAATAGGTGCCGCTTCTTTTCGTTAAAAAATGGACACCATTTTATATCATGTTTCACAGTAAAATTTGCCGTCCTTATTTGCTGTCAAAGTTTACCTACTAATTTTTCTTCTTGTTACTATAAATTAGTTTGGACTGTGATAGAGAAGACCGGCCAAAACGATTAAATCCAATCTTTTAATAAGTAATAATGACTGTCTTGTAGTCAAACTAAATAACCGATACAATCAATTGGAATATTCTAACCCACAAAATGTAGCTAGTAATAAAGTATTTCTTGTAATACTCATCAAGGCTACTGTTGTTCTTGATACATATCGTGTAAAAATTAAATTGTAAAAGAATTAATTTCATTTTTAATCCTACATTTATATGTGCTATAGTCTACTTTTTAGTCTTTTTTTTATTAGAACATCTTTATTAATTTTAGTATTATTATGGCATGATCATTTTTTGTCTTCCACAAAATCATTGAAATGCCATTAATTACAATGGTGTTTCAATCTTCTTCTTTTTTTTTTTAATACAAAATGGTTTGACTCGCTAAATTTTTATGTTTATTTTTTGAAAAAAAAAAAAAACTCATAATTGAAGGCCAAAATGTCTTTGTGTTTAACAACATTTAAATTATTTTGTTGATAGAGGACAAAAAATTGGTGCTGCCACAATAATATTAAGATCCACCTTGCAAGATGGATCTGGATCCAAAATACACAATTTACCTACTGAATTTTCACAATTTATATACTGAATGTTCACAACAAAATACTCACAAATTAAATTTTAAACATGCATTATGTAAATTGTGATAGGTTCACCTTGTAAGGTGGATCCGTGTCCATTGTATAACTGTTGTATTTTTAAAAAAAAAATAAACTAAAAGTGAGCTGATACCTATACATCTTAGACCAAAAATTAAATTAACTCTACTGAAAAGCCGGAATAAAGTGTTTCGTACTTATAAAGAGAAATATAATACTTTTTGAGGAAAACTGTGATATTTTTAAATCAAAATATAAAAGTACGTACTACATTTGTTTCAAAGTATTTAATTTTTCCTTATATAACAAACATTTTATTTTTGATTAGTATTATATTTTTTAGTATTACATTTTGATCTTGGTCAAGACTTGTCTCACATAATTGTTTTTGCCATAAATAAATGATTCCTCAGCTTAAATCTATGTTGGAGATTCTTGGATCCGAGTATGTAGCACTAATGAACTAGCCTTGGTTCGGAGATTCTTAATCAACACAGCAAATTTGTCTTTGTGGTTGAAAGCTGACAGCTAGCTAGGATAAAAAAAATTGTCGGGAGCAACCCAGAAACAAAGATATTTCTTCAATTCCTAGGGTAACTTAAGTTTCATCACTTACAAAAACCCTCTAACTTGTATATAAACCAAACATTTTCAACAGAACGGAAACAAATAGAAGCTAGCTAGCTAGGATCGATGAGAAAGTTGAGATCATTAGCAGGCGTTCTTCTTGTTCTTCTCGTCTTTGCCATTTCAGCATATCCCTTGGAGGCTAGACATCATAGATGTAAGCATGGCGGCAAAAAAGGCCATAAATGCTTGCATGGTGGGCATGTGTCCGGAGAGAAGGCGGTTCTTACCATAAACAGCTTTGAAAAGGGTGGAGATGGGGGCGGCCCATCCGAGTGTGACGGCCACTTCCATTCCGATGACACCTTGATCGTGGCGCTTTCCACTAGGTGATGATACTGTTAGAAATTACAGTTATTAGATATATAATTTTTAGTTTTTGCTATATTCTTAGTTAATTGTGACGCTTTCCACTAGGTGGTACAACCACGGCGACCGTTGCCACCGCCATATCACCATCCACGGGAACGGGAGGAGCGTTAGAGCTAAGGTTGTGGATGAGTGTGACTCCAACCGGGGATGCCGTTCTAACATAGTTGATGGCTCGAAAGCAGTGTGGAAGGCCTTAGGTGTCCCGAAACACCAATGGGGTGAGCTTCATGTAACCTGGACCGACGATTAGCTAGCTTGAGCTGAGCCATCACCCGCCAGGGCTGTTCCAATAAAAATAGGGTTATCAGCCCATTGTCTGTCTTTCTATCATCCATCATTACGGTTTCATGTTTTTCTTTTGAATAATGCTGCAGCTGCAGCGGATAACCAATAACTTTGTTATATAATCTATGGCCTGAAATTTCCCGTTTTCAATAAAACATTTGTAATATAATCAATGAAAGTTGGTTTAATTTCGAACTTGGAGTTACGTTGCGTGATCTCTCCAAGTAGGGACGGATCATGAATTTTCACTTGTATAGGGAAAGAAAAAGTGGGGTTTGAACCAATTCAATATCCTATACATACTATAAAATTTAAAGGATCAAACAAGTTACATAAGCTTCTAACAATTTGTATATACATTCAATTTTTATATATAACTTACATACTACTCTCTCTCTCTATAAATGAATGGGAAGGGGTGAGCGAGGGAAATTGCTCCCATTGCCCTTCTCTAGATCCCCTATGTCTCCAAGCTAGGTGATATTTACACACACACACACACACACACACACACACACACACACACACACACACACACACACACACACACACACACACACATATATATCTGTTCAAATGTGGTTGCGCCTTCCCGTTTGGTCGGTGCGATTTGCATCACTCAATGTTATTAGAAAATGCACCACTCAATGTTAGAAAATGCACCACAATTAAAATACACAAAAACACCAAAAAACACACCACACACAAAATAATGCACCATAACTCCACTGCCCCTAATGGTGCATTTGCTAACACTGTGTGGTGTATATTTGCGTACCTAGTGGTGTTGTTTTTTGGTGATGCGTACCTAATGATGCATATTTGTGTGGTGCATTTTCTAACATTGAGTGGTGTATATTTGTATACATAGTGGTGCTGCCGCACTGATCGCACATTAAGGAGCAGCACACCTGATTATGATCATATATATATATATATATATATATATATATATATATATATATATATATATTGGTTCAAATGCGGCCATGCTCTCCCGTGTGGCCGTGCGGTCACACACCACTCAATGTTACGAAATACACCACTCAATGTTAAGAAACACACCACAATGAAACACAATGAAACACACCACAATGTTAAGAAACACACCACAGTGCACATTTGTGTGGTGTGTTTCTTAACATTGAGTGGTGTATTTTGTAACATTGAGTGGTGTGAACCGCACGGCCGCACGGGAAGGCACGGCCACACCTGAACATGACCCTATAGAAAGAGAGAGAGAGGGAGGCTCATGTGCATTATGTTCTTTAGGTGAAAAATAAGATGAAATTATGGCCATAGATCTAATTCAATCAAATGTATGAAATTGCCTTCCAGATTTCAGTACACGCGCATCATTAAGGGTAGTAATGTAATTACATCATACTCCCTCAGTCCCGTAAAGGATGTCCTATTTCCTTTTGACACGCATTTTAAGACAAACAAAGCAACTTGACTCTCTTTCCATTTATGCCCTTGTCTTTTCCAACTACTATGCTGCACCGTACTACTGTTCTTCTTCCTTCATCTCATTTTACTCTTATTCTTTTTTTTTTTTTAACAAAAAGGAGTAATATGAAGTGAAATATTTTAAGTAGATCAACTAGTCAGACAAGAAAATTTAAAGCAAAACAATAGCATCTTGGTTCTCAAATTGCCTACAAAGATTGATTTTGAATCAACTTCCTCCTGCTTGTCTGAGAATGAAGCAGCATCACTGGCAGGATTTTGAACAACACCCATCTCCTTTTCAAATTTGGCTTGCATCTCTCTAAGCGCACCACCCGCTTCTTCTTCCATTTCCTTTAGTCGCTTCTCCATCTCATCCAGCTCCTTATCGGCGTCGTCTTCGGCGGTGGACTTGTCAACATCGGTGTCGTGAGGCTCCATGTCTCGTCCAATTCACCTTCAATGGGGATTTCTCTTCCGTACACCTAATGTTCCTCCTCCTCCTCCATATCTCCCTCTACACTCACATGTTTCTTATTCTTTTAATCGAACACAACTATTGCTCTTATTCTTTTATAAAATGGGCACAACTTTTGAGGTTTGGGTGTATGATAACTCTCTGCAGTAATTAGTCTTGTGTAGATGTGGCTAAGGATTAAAGGGTAATATTGTAAAAATACAAATATAATGATGAGTATTTTTGGAAAGTGGACAATATTTTGGGACGGACGAAAAAGGAAAGTAAGACAGGTAAAATGGGACGGAGGGAGTATTATTTTTCATAGTTACTTGTAGTGCATAATTTTCACTCGTGTAGTGCAAGATTTTTACTCATACAGTGCAAATATTTAAACCTAATAGTGCAACTATTCTAACTTAACAGTTCACATACTTCATCCTTAAAGTTGAATGTATTAAGCATGGTTAAGGTTATTTTTATGCTTGTAGTGCACATTTTCTTGTCATGTAGAGCACATTTTGTGTGTAAAAGTGCGCATTCTTATGTCTATTTGAAATGAAATTACATAGAACTCACAATTCTCTAGATAATAACTTGTAGTGCAGGATTTTTACCCGTATAGTGCAAATATTTAAACCTAATAGTGCAACTATTTTAACCTAACAATTCATATACTTCATACTTACAGTTGAAGGTATTAAGCATTGTTTAGGTTATGTTTATGTTTATACGGCCCATTTTCTTAATATAAAAAGCACATTTTGTAATTAAAAGTGCACATTCTTTTGCCTATATGAAGTAAAGTTGCAAAGAACTCACAATTTTCTTGATAATAACCTGTAGTGCAACATTTTTAATCATACAGTGCAAATATTTAAACCTAATAGTGCAACTATTCTAACCTAATAGTTCACATATTCATCCTTAAAGTTGAAGGTATTAAGCAAGGTTTAAGTTATTTTTATTCTTATAGTGCACATTATCTTGCCATACAGAGCACATTTTTGTGCCTAAAAGTGCACATTCTTATGTCTATTTGAAATGAAATTACATAGAACTCACAATTCTCTTGATAATAACTTGTAGTGCAAGATTTTTACCCGTATAGTGCAAAAATTTAAACCTAATAGTGCAACTATTTTTACCTAACAGTTCATATACTTCATGCTTACAGTTGAAGATATTAAGCATGGTTTAGGTTATTTTTATGCTTATGGTGCCCAATTTCTTTCCCTAAAAAGCACATTTGTGTTTAAAAGTGCACATTCTTTTGCCCATATGAAGTGAAGTTGCATACAATTCACATTTTTTTTATAATAACTTGTAGTGCAAAATTTTTACTCATATAGTGCAAATATTTAAATCTAATAGTGCAACTATTCTAACTTAACAGTTCACATACTTCATCCTTAGAGTTGAAGGTGTTAAGCAAGGTTTAGGTTATTTTTATGCTTATGCACATTCTTATGGCTATACCAAATGGAATTGCATAGACATTGCGGTGCATAATTTTCAACCATATAGTGCAACTTTTTGTGCCTAGTAGTGCACATTTTCTTAATTAACAATGCTAGTTATTCAGTCATAGAGTTAGGCTATTATCCATCTTATAGATTAGGTTTAAGCTCTATAATCCATGTTTTTATGCTATACAGAGCATAAATTTATCCCTAACAGTGCACATTCTTGTGGCTAATCAACTAAAAATGTACAAATCACACTATTTTATCATAAATACTTGCAGTGCATAATTTTCAATCGTATAGTGCAAATATTTGTTCCTAGTAGTGCACATTTTCTCAACTAAATATGCACGTTGTTCAATCGTAGAATTCATCAACTTCACTTCGTCTTCTTCGCCGGAGAGTAGCCTGTTCAAGACGAAACGCAGAAGTGTAATCGCAATAATAACTCTTTCCGTCAACTGTCCTCGCAAATTGTTTGTATGCCGGAGTGATGAGCTAGATCAAACTTTTGCCTTCTCGTCGTCCTTGTCGACTTCGCCGGAAAGATGATCGCAGAACCTTGCTTCGCCTAAAATTTACTCCGTGATTTCGTCGCCCTTTGTCTTCGTCTTCTTCGCCGGAACGTGCTTTGATCAAGAGAATGAACAGAAACCTTCGTTGTACTGCGTATAGGGGAGAAGCGGGAAAGGCAATGGAAAGGGATAATGACAATTATAACCTCAAATGTTAATAACAATACAATTTAACTGATGCGAATTTTTAAAATTGAATGGCTTAGATAATCTATTAATATTAAATTTAATGGCATAGATTTCATCCTATTTCTCACATGAGGACATTATTTCACATGATCCCTTATCTATATATATATATATATATATATATATATATATATATATATATATATATATATATATATATATATATATATATATATATATATATATATATATATATATACTAGTTTTATACGCGCATTGCGCGAATGGGTTAATGTCCAATGTTTATATTTAAATAAATATTTGAAAGTATATCATTATATAGGAGAAGTTTATACATGGGTAATTTAATGTCGAATTTTTTTATTTAAATATTTAACTCAAAGTATATGAATCCAAGATATTATAGAAAATTCATTATAATTATTACTAAAATAAATGTTTGCAACATTGTAGAATCGATAGTCTAAATATTTATCTAAAATGATAGTCTAAATAAATACTACTTTTAATCTCAATTTTTCTAAGTGTTCTTAATTTTCTTTTGAGTAACATTGTCATTGTTTTCATCTTTACTATTTGTTCTCTTCCTTTTTGTTGTTAGTGTGTTATTTGCAATTCGGTTATTGTTGGTAGCATAGATGACAACGTCATTGCGATTATGATATAAGAGCTATGGACTTTCCTTTAGGTGTTATGCTTAGGGTTCATTTGGTTCAACCATTATTGTTGAATGAGTTATTGTCGATAAAGAAATCCCTAGTTTAAGAAAAAAGATTAAATAAATTAATAAAAATTTGAAAATTTAAAATATTATGTATTTCAAAGATATTAAAAGGTAGTTTCTCGTTTCAATTTGCTGGGTAATGGGCTATTTAAGTACTTTCATTGTCAACAAATCCCCCAAGTAGTTAATATGATTGGTTTCAAACTATTCTTTTTTATTTTTTTCATGGTATTAAAGAAATACATATATATCATTTTTTGGTTAACTACTAATTTATTTAATTCAATAAGAGTAAAATAGAGTGATTCCGCTTCAATTTGTCGGGTTATTATTTGAGTTCTCTCTTTGTCAACCAATCCCCAAGTAGTTAATATAATTAGTTTCAAATTATTTTAATTTTTTTTCATAGTATTAATAAAATACTTGGTAAATAAATATATAACATTATTTTGTACTATAACTTTGATATTTAATTACAAGATATTGTAAAAATAAGATAATGGACAATGTAATGAATATCAATTGATAAATTTGAATGTAAAGAATCTTTACATGAGAGAAAATAAAGACAATATAACTAATGAAATTATTTTTCTTATTTAATTTAATTTTTTGACAATGAATAATTTTTTCAAATAAAGGTATTGTAGACACATAATTCTAAATTAAAGAAATACATATGTATCATTTTTTGTTGTAGCTACTAATTTATTTTAATTTAATAAGAGTAAAATAGAGTGAGAAACTTAATTATCTCAAATTTGATTGCAATGGGGTTCGAACCTAAGACTTTTCTTATAGAAATTATTGGGTAAGTTAAAAGTTAATGGAATATTAACGGAGAAGAAAATATTTAACGGAAAACTTAACGGATAATCATAAAAGTAAGGTTAAATTAGGTAATCTCTATTAATAATATTAATCTGAATTATGTTAACCATCTATTTGATTAAATAATTCATCTGAACCATCCATTTGATTAAATAATTTGACCGCCATTTTTTCTACCCATTTTAGGTCTAACTCTCTTTGGCTCTTATTAGTATAGTAGATATATATATATATATATATATATATATATATATATAGGGTTGCACTCTCGTGCGAACTCTCGCCCAGGTATGAAATGAGAACGCTCCACAGCCGCCCACGTGTCCAGATCAACGAATCAGATGCAATTTAAAAAAAATGGCGCGGTGGCATTTTTGTAAATAACTGAAACTTTGGTGCACCTAGTTTCACTTACAAGTGCACCTATTTTCGCACCTATTTTCACTTACAAGTGTAATTAATTTACCTTATTAATATTCATGCACCTATTTTCGCAAATACTTTCACTTACAAATACAAGTAATTTACCGTGTTAATATTCATGCACCTGGGTTCAACCTAGGTGCACCTAGTTATAACATTAGGTGCACCTAGTTATAACATTAGGTGCACTTAGTATTGATGCTCACTGTACAATTCACTTGCACCTGTAATACATTTTACTTGCATCTGCAATACATTTTACTTGCACTTGTGCAAGTAATTTACTTTGTTAACATTAATGCACCTGGTTGCAACCTATGTGCACCTAGTTATAGCAATAGGTGCACCTAGTTATAACATTAGGTGCACTTAATTATAACATTAGGTGCACTTAGTATTGATACTCATTGTACAATTTACTTGCACTTGTAATATATTTTACTTGCACGTGTGCACCTATTTTCACTTGCAGGTGCAAGTAATTTACCTCGTTAACATTTATGCACCTGGGTTCACCTATGTGCACCTAGTTATAACATGACGTGCACCTAGTTATAATGTTAGGTGCAACTACATTTCGGACACGTGGCGCGCTGTGATTCGTCGGCATTTTTCTCCTGGGCGGCTAGTACGCATTTGAACGCGATCCTATATATATATATATATATATATATATATATATATATATATATCTTCTCAAATGTGGCCGCGCCTTCCCGTGCGGCCTGTGTGGTTTTCACCACTCAATGATAAGAAATGCACCACTCAATGTTAAAAAGTGCAGCACAATGAAAATACATACAAACACCTCATAACTCCCCTATTTCTAATTGTGCATTTCTGAACACTGTGTGGTGTATTATTTTCATACCTAGTAGTGTATTTTTGGTGGTGGGTACCTAATAGTGCATATTTGTGTGGTGTGTTTCTTAACAGTGAGTGATGCATTTCTTAACATTGAGTGGTGTAAACCACACCGGCCGCACGGGAAGGCGCGGCCACATCTGAACTCTACTTTATATATATATATATTGAATTCTCAATCTTTTAACTCAAATTTTCATAGTTGTTTTTTATTCTTATTTTCTTTCTACGAGTCTACGACATTACTGTCTAACGGCATATGCATGTGAAGAGGTTTGTTCAGTTTGGATTAATTATTTTAGATGGAAGAATTTGAAATATGCATTGTAGACTTTTTTTCTTAGATTTTTAAGTTATTAGTATAAATAAATATGTGCGGAGAACTAGAGAATATTTGGGTTCTCAAACCTAATTGAAATCCAAACAAACTAAATTCGAGCCGAAACTGAACAATTTCAAACCAATCGAATCTTTGTGGCCCTCGTGTCAGGAATGCACAAATGAGAATCAGAATATTAGGGGTACCTTCCGAATAGGTTAAGTTGGCTTGAGGACGAGAGTCATGAGAATAGCTGGAATGTGTAGTGTGACCAAATATGCCACATAGTTGACACCGCGACTGCCAACCTCCATTGCAGTCACCACGGTTCGCATCTGGCCACCACGACCACCATGCATACCATGTTGGCCGCCACCACACTGCACATCAACACCGCCCTCACCAGACCGATGTCCACCACGCGAGAAACTACGACCTTACTGTTAGCCACCATGCTGAGTCGCGAACGCAGTCGGCGCCGGGACTGCACCACCATAGTCAGTGATGTGTATGGTGGTGATAGTAAATATGAGGGTGAAAATGTCCTTCCGCTAAGGATTGGGGCTATGACACGTATTTGTATAAACCAAGAAATTCTAGGCACTAAAGTAATTGAATTTACTAGAATCCAAGTAAATGATGATTAAATGGGAAAAATAAAAGAAAAACATATTAACTAATGAATAAACTGTATGATAGGGGAATGAGTCATATTAGGGGTATTGCAATCTTGATGCTCTAACAACCTTAGAATTAGGGAAGAAACAATTAACCTAGGGATTTATGGGCAATGCACACAAGAATTCAGTTCAGCTAATTTCGTAATCAATAAACAGAATTAAGTTAAGATTGCCCCACTTTCGTGATGCCTCAATCATAACCTTAAGCACTAATGCATTGTAAGCCCCCAAATTACCCCTATCTTCATAGTAGGAAAAATTAGGTTGAAATTGATAAGGCTTGAGTTCTTCACCCAACTTTCGTTGTAACGAAGTCCTCTCTTAAACTAGCAATCAATTGTGGCCATCAATTAATAACAAGTAGAATTCAATCCCTAATTCAACATAAACTCTAGGTAAACAATTCAATCTCTTTATGCAATAATCACAAATTGAGCATCAGGAATAGCAATAGATCCCTAATCTAAACCCATAAACGAACTACTCACTCATTATTAAAGTAACTAAAGCAAAGCAAGAAAAAGACATTGAAAACATAACAGCAAATCTGAGAAAATAAAATAATAAAGAGAAGAAGAACTTTACTAACAACTTGAAGAGTAATTCGAATCCAATCCACGATTCCAAGCTTATAAACGAGTTAAAGTGTGTAATTCTAAGCTAATCTATGCTATGGAAAACTCTCAAGAGAAGAAAAATAAGCTAAACTAAACTAGGGCTCGGAATCTCCCAGAAACCAGAAAATCGCGTCATTTAAATACTAGACAACAACAAGGGTCACGAGCAGGGGTCGCGACTTTGATGCCGTGCACACGGTTGTGTGCATGGCCATGTGCACCTTCCACCATTGCTTCTTGTTTCCTTTTGTGCTCCGCTACTCCTTTCCAAGCTTAGGCAGATTCCTTTGTTTCCAAACCTCGTCCAAAATGTTCCAAAATTCTTCCTTTCCTGCTCCTTATGGATAACTCAACCCTTGGGACAATATAGCACACAAACAATTCTCGATTCACTAAGATAAAGACAATATGCAACAAAACCAACTAAATTAAGAGGTAAATTATAGTACAAAATCATAGATATCAATCACCTGGGCTCAGGCGATGTAATCGACAACGGAGGAGTCACGTTGATTGAGTCCATGAAGCTGCCCAAGGAGATACAAGACCGGAGAACACGAGGATGACACCAAGGCATGTTCAACGGACAGCCATATCGCCTGGGACGTGTTACGGCTAAGAACAGCTTGGTCCTATCTCACCAATGTAGCGTATAGCGGATTGGGTTGAGGAGTCGTGTTGCTGTCGCCGGCAGGAAGAATCGACGGGTAGGGGTTGGTTCCATCAACAAACCCCATGAGGTCATGCCCTAGAAGAAACGGTATAACCTAAGCCCTCCAAAACACAAAATTTTTATTAGTCAATTTGATGCTAATGAAATGATGCAAGAAAGCACCGCATTTGAGACGGTCCATTCTGATGAATTAACAGACCCGTCAGCCATTAGGAAGGAAACCTAGGCTAGTTGATACCAGATGAGAACGTAATGTTTGTATTCAATAGAGTTTGATAGTTACAGTAGTAGTGAATATGGATATATACAAGAGAAGTCTTAGGTAGACTAGAATTGATAGTCCTAGTATAACCCAAATATATAGAGACCTAATAGAAATTGATGGATAATACACTAGGCCTAGGCCACATGGATCGGTCCAAGAAGGAGACCCAACGCGGAGCTACCGAAGAGTTCGATAAGGATTGGACTTAGCACTTATAATATTAGCAGTATTAGGGCTTATTAGTTATAATGTAATAGGGACTCCCAACATGAGGTGGTCCAGGATTCTTATTCTTTGTGGAGCTCTAGGCCCAAATATATATAAATAGACCCTCCATTTAGGGAGGAAGCGGAGGCAATTCTGAACAATACAATACTTATATTCTCTCATTATATTTTTCATACATATTTCCTATATTCTCATTATTCTAAGCAATGTTGGCCTGCCTTTAACTACCCAAAAGTCATAAAATCAACATTGGCGTCGTCTGTGGGGATCAATACAGAAAAGCTTCGTACTTTCCTCTAAACTAGAGAAAACATGGTGACTACATCGCAAAACATGCGAACAGATCAGTCGGTGATGGATCCACGAGAAGCTCTTGATCAACCCCCTTTTCGCGGACCAACCGGCTCGCTCTCGGGATGCCAATCAAGAGAATCCCTAGAGGGGGAAAGAACCCCCTGGGCATACGTCCACCGGACACCGGTGTCTCTCGGACCCAGCCGGTCAAACTTCCCTCCGTGGTAATGGAGGCCGTCGAACTCCTTTATAGATTCCTAAACCTAGTACGAACGACGAGAGGCGATTTCTAAACCCAGTACGAATGACGAGAGGCGAGCCAACAAAGAAATTGAAGACATCATCCAAAGAGGTCAACCAGTTACTTATCCCAACCAATGGTTAAGGCAACCCGAACACCCAAGTAGGGACCTCCATCCCCATTGATCGAGAGGAACGAAGAGATGTGGCTCAAAGTCGAATGGCGAAATATCAATAAGCGGTGAAGAGATACCACGACGCTCACGTACAACCTAAGTACGTTGACATAGGCGATCTAGTGCTCGGGGATAGGCAGGCAGCACAACCGAATTAAGGAGGGAAGGTTTCAAAAAAACAGGCAAGATCCTTACAAAATTGCAGCAATTGTGAGACCCGACACCTAAAAATTAGAATCCATGGAGGGCAAGCTGATAGAACGCATTTGGAACTCAAGCCGCCTCAAAAATTTCTATTAATAGGTACCATACTAAGCAGACGAATATGATGTACTTTACGATTGTAGTTAGACTCATAATATGTATTTACAAGTTTCGCTCGCTTCACGACTAAAAACTTACTAACTCTAAATAGTTGCATAACAAGAATATTGTTACTAATGCAGACCAACTGACTCATATATCCACCACCGTTTGGAAAATCTATACCATTAGTCAGTGGCAGACTCGTATATCCACCGCCGTGTAGAAAACTTATACCCATTAGCTAGTGGCAGACTCGTATACCTATAACTGTGTCGAAGAAACGCATACTCACTAGGCAATGGAAGACTCATATATCCACCACCGTGTGGAAAATCTATACCCATTAGCCAGTGGCAAATTCGTATACCCACCACCATGTGGAAGAAACACATACACACTAGGCATTGGAAGACTCATATATCAACCACCGTGTGGAAAATCTATACCCATTAGCCAGTGGTAGACATGTATACCTACCACCGTGTGGAGGAAACACATATACTCACTACGTAATGGAAGACTCATATATCCACCACCGTGTGGAAAATCTATACCCGTTAGCCAGTGGCAGATTCGTATACCCACCACCGTGTGGAAGAAACGCATACTCACTAGGCAATGGAAGACTCATATATCCACCACCGTGTAGAAAACTTATACCCATTAGCTAGTGGCAGACTCGTATACCCACCACCGTGTGAAAGAAACGCATACTCACTGGGCAATAGAAGACTCATATACTAATTATGGGATCAACCATGGAAGACAACCACGGGAGTCAGCCAAGGGAGACAGCCACGGGAGTCAGCCAAGGGAGACAGCTACAGGAGACAACCATAGGAGATAGACACGGAAGTTAGCCAAAGGAGACAGCCACGGGGTCAACCTTGGAAGACAGCCACGAGAGTCAGCCACGGGAGACAACTGTGAGAGACAACCACAGGAGACAGCCATGGGAGACAGCCATGGGAGTCAGCCAAGGGAGACAGCCGTGGGAGACAACCACGAGAATCAGCCAAGGGAAACAGCCACGGGAGATAGCCATAGGAGACAACCACGAAAGTTAGCCAAGGGAGACAGCCACGAGCGTCAGCCACGGGGTCAACCATGGAAGACAGCCATGGGAGTCAACCATGGGAGACAACCACGGGAGACAGCCATGAGAAACAGCCAAGGGAGACACCCAAGGAAGACAGCCATGGGAGACAACCATGGGAGACAGCCACGAGAGTTAGCCAATAGAGACAGTCATGGTAGACAGCCACGGGAGTCAACCATGGAGACAGCCACGGGAGTTCGCCAAGGGAGACAGCCACGGGAGTTAACTATAGGAGACAGCCACGGGAGTCAGCCATGGGAGACTACCACGGCAGTCAGCCACGTGATTCAGCTAGGAGAGCCAACCACGTGAGTCAGCCATGAGAGTAAAAATAAATAAATAAATAAATAATAAAAAACATTCTTTCATATTGATTGGAGTGGAAGAAGATTATTAGAAAATGACAAGTATACTTTCCAGAGACTTTGTATCCACAAAATCTCAAGAAAGTGGGGCACTAGATGATGGATAATACACTAGGCCCAGGCCACATAGATCGGCCCAAGAGAGCAATTAGATCAAGAAAGCCCAAGAAAGAGACCTAGCACGGAGCTACCAAAGAGTTCGATAAGGATTTGACTTAGCACTTATAATATTAGCAGTATTAGGGCTTATTAGTTATAATGTAACAGGGACTCCCAATATGAGGCAGCCCAGGATTCTTATTCTTTGTGGGGCTCTAAGCCCAAAATATGTATAAATAGACCCTCCATTCAAGGAAGGAAGGGGAGGCAATTCTGAGCAATACAATACTTATATTCTCTCATTATATTTTTCATACATATTTCTTATATTCTCGCTATTTTAACAGGTAGTGTTGGTCTGTCTTTGACTACCCAAAAGTCATAAAACCAACAGAAATCAAATTGAACTAAAATTTAAATCGAATGATTTCATTTTTTTTCAAAATTGAAAAACCCCGAAACCAAATCAAATCCAAAAAAGACTTGTCAAAATGTCCACCCTAAAAAAAAACCTTCTCTAAATAATCCCATTCTTTTCTTATAGTGCTTGATGTAGTCGGTACCAATTTTCTTAGCAACGGAGTAATCATTGATATTTTTTATTTATTCTTAGCAATACAATCGTTTATCCCATGAGTTTTGTTTTGACATGAACGGATGAACGATGGCTCCATCCGTGGAGTTTTTGTGGCAACCACGTAGGCTTTAAAATATTATCATTAATGGATACCTTCAGTAATTTGCTTGCACAGGCAGCTCAGTTAGTTACATAAGTAAAATTTGGGAAGAATGACTAAGGATAGAGACTCACATATGACAATGTGAGAGCAACCTCTCAAAATAAGGAGGCTTCTTATGCGCAATAAACAATTGGAAAGTTATTTTCGGCTGTAAAAAGAAAAAAGCAAGGTAAGAAAAATTTCTGGCTGTAAAAAGAAAAAAGGTAAGAAAATATATGGTAAATGGTCAAAGTGCTCGTCATACGCAAATTTTACTTTGGAACGCGGTCCACAATGGATTGTGAACTATGTATCAAAACAACGTCGTTTTAATTAATGAAAATAGACGGTTGAAACGGCCTCTGTTCCGCGACATTCACTTTCAGTTCATATGCACTGCAGGTACATTTCAACACAACTGCAGTTACATTTCAACACAGATGCAGTTTCTTTTCGATATAACTGCAGTTACATTCAATATTATACACTCAAATATGTGAATCATTATTCAGTTTTCTTTCAACACAACTACAGTTTCTTTTATAATATACTACAGTTTTCTTTCAACACAACAACAATATCATTTTAATATGACTACAGTTTCATTGGACAATATACACCCAAAAATGTGAAACTGTTATTTAGTATTAGTTTATATACACTGCAGTTACATTTCAGCACAACTACAGTTACATTTTGATATAACTACAGTTCCATTCGATAATATAAAAACACAAATGTGAAACTGTTATTCATTATCAGTTTATATACACTGCAATTACATTTCAACACAACTATAGTTACAATTCGATATAACTACAGTTTCATTCGATAATATAAAAACAAATGTGAGGCAGTATCTTTTGAGATGAACTGTAGTATCAGTTTTGGAACTCCGTTACGACTAATGGACGCCGTTTCTCCCACTTACTGAAACGACGTCTTTTTGTGACCATATTCCACAATGCATTGTGGACCATGGTCCACCGTATAACGACTACTCATCATAGGTGTAGGTATGGATGAAGTTGTCTGCATGCAAGATCGACAAGATAAGGTTTGATCATTATACCATGATTTATTTTTTAAAGATAAATCATTGACATAAGTTTCATTTTTTTTTTGAAAAGGAAAATTTTAATTCATTAAATCCAAAGTAAGAATGTCCAAAACAAATGTGGGAGGAGTGCCATACGACTCTTTCAGGTTAGATATAGAGATTATATGGCCTGCCTAGCAAATGTATGGACAACCCGATTAACAGACCTTCTAATAAAATTGAATCTAATGTATCAACAGACCTTCTAATAAAATTGAATCTAATGTATCTAAAGTACTTCCCAACTTCTTTAATGTCTGAAATAATAATGCCAAATTTAGAATTAAAACAAGTAGTTTGAAAAGCGTTAATAACTAATTGAGCGTCAGTTTTAACGTGTTGTCGATGTTCATCTCATTTAATCAACTTAGTGCCTCCCTGACAGTTACCGCCTCGGCCACCTTCACCAATAATGCTGAAAGAACCTTGTCCAAGTCCATTAGGCCCTGGATATTTATCAGAGTGCATATTCAAGACAGCCTTAGCTTCTTGACTTCCTCTCTAGCTAGTTATTGGTCGTACTAGTCTATGGTTCTGTTAATCTATGACTTTTCATTCAACACAATCTAGTATTTGATGCATAAGGCCCTTGTTGGGATGTGAATATTTTTTCAAAATAGCTTTGTTGACATTGAAAATTTGATAATCATCACGTCTCCCGTCTGCTCTATCGTCCACCATGTGCCCCTCTTTGTTTCTTACCCTCCTTATCTTATTCCTTCTATGACGAGTCTTAATTGAACTATGAAAAAAATTTGTGATAGCATCGCCATTTTTGAGCAAGTGTTCCTTTGCTCTTTGCTTCCAAAATGTGTTCTGTGACTCAAGTAAATCAAGATATTCCATTCCTGTCAAGCATCTTGTGCTCAAATGGCATGTAGTGGCACTTTCATATGGAATGTCATGAGATCGAGCCTCAAAAATCTTTTGTTTGCATTGTTTAATATGCCTTTGGAAATCTTTTAGGCATGCCTATTAAAATTTTCATTTTTAATATATTGAATGTTTATTTGTAATACATTGAATATTTATTATTTGAATGTTCATTTTTATATATTAAAAATTCATTATTTGACATATTATTTAAAAATAAAATTTTAATATATTAAAAATGAATATTTAATATATTAAAAATAAACTTTTAATATACTAAAAATGATCGTTTAATTGTAGTTTATATTGTAAAGTGGATCCTAGTGTATAGTATTTAATTTGCTGCCAAAGTTAGAGTAACATGGATGCCTTTTGTTTTTCTTTTTTTCGGATCCGATTGAGGGAGTAATTCTAGAGCGGTACTCCTAAGACATAGTATCCCTCACCTCACGGTGGGGCATGGATGCGTTTGTATGCATTAAATATAGAGAAATATTTTATAGAGAAATATTTATTTTTGATTCTCTTACTATTGTATTTGAATCACATTTTATTATTGAATATTAAGATTTTCTAATTAGGTATATGCCTATGTAATTTTTCATGTCCGGACAATGATCAATCTTTTAATTATCGTTTGAATGTCAAGTCTAGACATCATTTGATATTATTAAAAGGGCAGTTTTGTTCTTCCAAGTCTAATTCCAACTTTTATATTCTTTTCTTCCTCTCTCTTCCGGAAGGAGGTACATGCACTTAACATATTACGTGTCTTCAATGCATTTTTTTTGGGTGTAGCCAGGGTTTCCACCGTCGAGCACAGTGACTAATCTCCTCGCTGAATTGTAAGCACCTCTCTTGGGTGGGACAGCTGGCCTGGAGATTTAATGTTGCTCTATACCCAAAACCAAGAATCGAACCATCTTCAATGCATTTAAATACACATAATTTTAACTCAAGGCACAATTTCTGAATTAGGGTTCACAATAATAAAAGGTCCATTAGGGTTCACAATAATAGAAAGTGGACCTGATCCATGGTATAATAATTGATAAGGGCTTGACCAAGAATTTAAACCATGCCCCAGGTGAAAAGACAAATCCAAAATATATCTGTACACTTCCAATCGCAAAAAGAGGGAATGAAATTTTGACAAACCAGCAACTCAACTCCAGACAGTTGAGTTGTTGGGCAGGACATGCATAATAATACAAACCATTCTCTCTATTTATTACAAGCTTTCTCCTTCTATATTGTTTGCACACTTGTTGACAGCACCAGAAAATCTTACAAATCTAAACACAAGTGATAAAAGCAAGACCAGATTCCTTCAAGTATCAGGATTCAGGAAGACCAAACCTTAATGACCTACAGGCTACAGCATACTATCAGTCTTTGCTGGCAATCTGCGGAAGAAGTTGAGAGGTGCAGGAGGCAACTTATGTCGAAACATGGGATGCCGCATCACAAAAAAGCCAGCCATTATAGCGAACAACTGGAAAGGTGTCACGTACAACACGATGGCAGCAGCAAGGCAGAATATAATGAAAATGGTTGTGGCACGGGGGTCTCGCCAGCTCAGGAGTGCCTGAACACGCTCTCCTTGTGTTGCTACATCACCCACCGCTGTCTGAATCCGACCAGCCACACTTCTCAGGCGATCATACCGCACTCTTACCAGGTCTGGGCTCCTCGATGTGGGAAACGTGTCAAATTCCTCGTCAAGCTCATCAGGTTGTGCTGAATCAGCAAAGGATATTCTCGTGTTCATGTGAGGAGGGTACTGAGCTCTGTACCGGTAATTCCAAAGGCCTACTACAAACATGTATAGAAATGCAGTTGGCAGAATCAGTTCCGGGAAACAAACAAGCAAAGTGAAGAGAATGTGAACCAGTCCCGTTGTGACGGGGTTCTTCCAAATGCAGACATCCCCGAACCATTTTGCTGCAGAAAACAATCCATTGAAGACCGACATCAGTCTGAAAAAGTTCGCCTTGCTGCGCCTCATACTCCAAAGATGCGAATTTGCATCGCTCATGTACTCGACCACTTCCTTTCTTAAAGGAGGTTCTGCACGGCTAAGCCTAGCAGCCACTACGTTGACAGCTTGATGGCGCAGCATTTCTTGCTGTGCCATAGACAATGGTTTCACATAATGCATTTTGGGCAGAAGAGGTCTCGAGTATATGTACATCATATCAACAGTTGATGTGCATGAAAATCGTAGAGCAAGATGTAGCTCCCCCATCTTCTTCACACCGGAAGGGTGAAGCACTAACAATGGATATGAATGCGTATAAATCCGGTTGGTTTCAAGGGTAGAGATTCGAATACGGACCTTACCAATTTTCATGTCTCTTTTGCCATCCTCACCCAGCTGTCCATTATCAAAGACGCCTACTGTTAGAACAGTAGCAGGATCATAAACATCCCAAGTGTACTGCTCATTGTACTTTGGATTTACACTGTCGACAATAGTCCTCGTACGAATCCATTTGTGGCCATACTTCGCCACACAATATGTGTCAGTCGTGCCCCTTCCATCTCTTGTTTTCATCAATTGGAGACTATGAGCATTTAAAATGCCTAATTCCAAGATACCAATTGATGGTTTCCAGAGCTGTTTTACTGTTGGACGGAGATCACTACTATAGTGTGTAGACTCATCAAACACGTGATACCCTCCATCAAGGGAAATACGAAGATGAACTCTAGTAGCAAATTTGACTTTCTTAGACTCCTCCACATCAGATCCACTTGATTTTTGGAGGGTGTACCATCTTGCTTGAACCAATCGATTATCAGCACGCTTTTCAACTGTGTTCAATGGTATAACGACCTGCCCGAGGATCTCCTCTTTGTTGGAAGCCACACGATCTTCAACAGAGAGTATAAGGTGTTCTTCAAATGGTTCAGCAGCAACAAACATGAGATCCTCGTTCCATAGTGCATTCATGGTCTGACTTCTAACTGGCCTCGTCTTTAGAACCTGGCTTCCAATTTGTGCCTTCACATAAACATCTGGGAAGCGAGTTTTCTCATCTGTAACCAAGTCCTGTGCTTCAATAACATTGACTCGAACATACCATAGCCTTGGGGAATGGTAGACTTTTGAGCGGATGTGTGTGGATGGAGATGAGACATCAATTAGACTAGCTTCATCGGTATGCCAAGCATCAGGGAAAGCCTCGTCAGCTTGTGTGCCAATCCACACTGCAAGCATTAATTCTCCCTTATTCTTCTTCCCTTTCTTGTTTTCGAGGCTATACCATTCTGGGGCCAATGGACTATCTGGAGGAACTCGAGTGGGGATCTCATGGAGGTCAAAATGGACAATCCCTACAAAGTCATCTTTCACCATGTCCTTATCCTTAACCACAACATTTAAAACAGATGACTGCATCCTTTCTTTTGGAAATGCAAACACCGTATGCCATTCTGGACTTTCTGTTTTTTCAAAGTGTTTTGTGATTCCTTTGTAATTCCCCACTCTTACTTCCACATAAGGGTCGAGACTTCCTGTAAAATCTTTGGAATGGAGATCACGTGCTTTCACAACTCGTACAAAAAGAAATTCCATAGGCTCTACAAGATCATAAGTGGTGGCACGTCTATCTCTCCTTAAAACTCGTCCCCCAACAACTTGTCCCCCTCCAAGGATAGGGCTGGTCTCTTTAAGCATATGCTCAACTGGCTGTGATGATGAACCCGAATACACTCGGACAAGTTTTGGATCATGAGGTTCAGATAGCATCTGATCCATCCTAGAGTCTACAAATGAAGAATGAGGCTGTTGTTGTTCGTGCTTTCTGTTGGGGAGGTGATGGAAAGTACGTCTAGACCCTTTTTTCCCATTAGAGAATGATTCAGGAACAGAACCTGCAACTTGCTGGGTAATTGACTCTGTATTATTGGAATGTGTAGGAAAATCCATTGAAAAAGGGTTTGAGGACCTAAGAGAGGGGTCATCTGTAATAAAGACTTTCAAGCCAAGCTCTCCTCTAGCACGTGAGAAAACGCCCACCTTCTCAAGAGGGTAATGCAAGACAACAGCATCAGAATAGGGAACAAAAGATGATCCAGAAATACAAACTTTCCCAAGAGAGGATTTTGACCGGCCAGTCTTATTATTGTTGAACACAAGAGCCTCGAGTGTCAGTTTAGGCAAGCGATTAGGATCGGGTATATTAATGTAGAAAGTCTCATTCCAAACAGGGTCAAGATCCTTTTCTTTGACAGACGTGCGGAACTTCTGACCATCAAAGTGAATCTCCACAAAGGCACTGGATAAGTCTTTCCCATCTTTAGGAATAAGATTATGGGCACTCACCACTTCTACCCCTAGCTTGAGGTTGCTCATGGAGTAACTTTGATCCCTTGAGGAAGCAAATATAGAGATAAAGTGGATGACAAGCTGAAAAAGAAATAGTAAAACTACTTATAAAGCTTATAAACGCAGAACAATTCACAAATTGAGAATGTCTCCACAAAGAAATGATGCTGGACAAGACATGAAATAGTTGCACAAGAATGAGCATTCAACAACAGAGCACAAATTCAAGCAATGTCTTCAATTAGTGGTCAATAATACAACAATGCATCCATATCAGAGAGATCATTAAACTAGCTAGCAATGTGTATTGACAATGTTTTCTCAAACAGCTAAGATGTAAGTTTTGGGGTGACAAGGGAAACTCGCAGCCACTACTCGAGGATGTGCACTGGGAAAATCCCACCTTGTGACCCTAGCCGGCAAAGGACCATAAGGAGCTAGGTTATCCATAGCTGACCGGCTCAAACCAAGTAGGGTAATTCAAACTCGTGACCTTGTGGTTACAAGTTTGTATTCTTATCCATCTTGGCTGGCCGGGGTTACCCCCACTAAGATGTAAGTTTTAAGTGTATGAGAAAGCTTCCATTTCAATTTTATTAGGATCTATTTAATGAGATCTTAATGCAGGCCTGTGGACAGGTTCATAAAATTATATGCACAAAGAAGCAGCTTTTTGGGGTTTATTAGCTTCAGCTGTCATAGAAAATATTAAGAAATAAAACTAAAAGCGTTAACCATTCAACAAAGGTAAAAAGTACATTGTTTCCAGATTGTGTATGTATCAGAAGATTACTTCACGTTTTGTCAATCTAAAAGAAAGCATATTCTTTGATGGTTAATCTTCACAACAGACCCCATCCATGTCAAAATAAAGCATTATCTTTTAGTACCAAATTAGAATATTCTTCACACCCAAAAGGGTTGTGAGGTTTCCTCATCATCCAAAAAAAATTAGGTTTAAGATCTTTTCTAAAATTCACAACTGAAGGAGAAGAATGCTTAAGAGTCAACTCCAACTTTATGCTCTCCTTTTCACTCAAAGCTTCAGCTAGAAGAATGCTTTTGTAATAAGAATTTTTATGTGGAAACAATTATAACAACAAAAGTAAATCCATACCAAAAGAGAAACATCAGAATTGAAAGAATATACAATAAAGTTCCATGCCATTAACAACCACAGATTCTAGAATTCAAGAAAGTTAGCAGTAAATCAAGATTAAATGACATGAACAAGAATCATTGTACAAGATTCCTAGTATCAATCCACCCATCACAACATTAAACCAACAACAAAAAAGTATCATAGTACCAAAAATACAAGAATCTAAAAAGCTATCTGCAGAACATTATATATCACCCAACTTGCAGCTTTTCTATATCTAGTATGAATAAAATCAAGATAACTCTCATTTGCAAGCTAATGATGAAGAGCCCACAAATAAAATCTGTACAACCTTATTAAAATGACTTGGTATTCATGATCAAGATTTAGAACTGAAAATTTTTCACATACCCATAAATCCCATGGGAGGGGTAAGAGGAAAGAGGGGAAAATTACCTGCTTTGAGCTTTATCTGGGTATCAGAGCCTGAAGAAAAAAAATTAGTATTTTTTCCCCTTCCTTTTTGTGAGCTTCAGAAAGTTGTGGCTATGAAGAAGAAGGAGAAGAAGAAGAAGAGTAGTTAGAATTGAAGACAAGGACAGTGGTATTAGAGATAAGATAATGGCATACTCCCTTTGCTAATTAAATAATTAATCCACACATAATTCATCCTAATTATGATTACTATATAAACTTAAAAACGAAGGAAGATGAAGAGAAACGGGACAGAAGATTCCAACCAGAAGAATATGACAAAGTTGAAAAGGTTAGCCGGTAAGGTCAAGGTGTGCTCAAACCAGTATTCATCTGACGTGGCATGTGCCACGCTTCTCCTGTGTATTTTTCAACTTTTTTATTACGGAGTAGATACCAACAAATATTCTCTCGATTTGAAAGACACGTTTTTAAACACGCACTGGAGTATCACTTAATTATGTGATCAAAACCAGGGAGACATAAATTCTTTAATCCAAAATCATTATTTTTTTATACTAAATATTTATTTTTAATGTATTAAATTTTTTTAAGTGACCTACTTAAAAATGAATATTCAGTATATAAAATGATATTTAATATATTTAAAATGAATCATATGTCGGTGATTAACCATGGATCATGCTTTTTGGTATAATGATTGGGTCAATGTTGGCAAATTATATCATGGACCATTGTTCATTATTACTACATATAATATTGTACCTTTATTAAAAAATATCATTGGTAATGACTCATTATTATAATATTATATATATATTCATTATAACGATATTGTAGGTTAATTAAGATGACATCAATTTGCTTATTATTATTTATACATATTTTTTTTGTATAAATAAAATAAAGGGATAAACTACAAAGAAGTCATCGTACTATTTGGGAACAAGCAGTTAGGCCATCGAACTCGAATAATCTCCAATTAAGCCACCAAACTCGGAAAAACAAAGTAATTAAGCCACTGATACCCGAAAAAGAGAAATTAACCCATTTTTAAAATTTTCGGCGACAATTTCCGACACCGACGACAATTTCCGTCAACAGGCGACCATTTCCGGCGAGGGCAACCATATCTGGTCACCCTCGCCGAGAAGGCGACTATTTCTGGTCGCCTTCTCCAGGAGAAGGCGACCAGAAATGGTTGCCCTCACCGGAAATAGCGGCCAAGTCGTCACCGATCACCAGAAATGGTCGCTTGTTTACAGAAATTGTTGCCCGTGCCGGAAAATTTTAAAATGGGTTGATTGCTCTTTTTTTTTTTTTTTGGGTTTCAATGGCTTAATTGCTTTGTTTTTTCGAGTTTGGTGGCTTAATTGGTGTTTATTCGAGTTCGATGGCCTAATTGCTTGTTCCCAAATAATATGATGATTTATTTGTAGTTTAATAAAATAATTAAAAATATCTCATGGAGATCTTTTGAATGATACTCCTATTAATATATTTTGAATATTAATTGTTTATTGATGGACTTGCAATATTGATAACATGAACTTTTTGCATTGTGAGAATGAACATCTAGTATTCTCTTAATGACCCTATTTTAGATTCATCAATATTATGATGTAATTGCATTTTTATTGCAAAAAAAAAAAAGAAAAAAAAAACAAATTAACCACCAATATAGCGAAAATAAACATGCAACGTTTCATTAATGAATCTATTTGAGATTTATCGTTATAATGTAGTTGCATTACAATTGTGAAAATGAACATGTGATATTTTACAAATGAACTTGTTTGTGAAAATGAATATGTTGTGTTTCAGTGTTTGTTTAGTAAATTTATTTAATACTAGTATTTTTGCCCGTGCGATGCACGGAATGGATTTATTATAATATATTAAAAATATTTGGATTAATATATAATTATTTAAATTAGATCATCAAATATTATATAGTGCAATTGAAGATATGTTTTGGATCATTTATATTTTTTGATGTTATCATTGCTTGAGTTTGAGCAAATAATTGCTCAAGTTAATAGCTAATGTGTAGATCTACGCATGCGGTGTTATAACTTGAGTTTAAACATGTTTTGGGGAAAATTAGAATCATCTTAATCCGTAACGCTAATCAAAGTGTCATTATTCGTTTTCATAATGTACTTTTGCTCGCACGATTTAAACCTCATGTGAGAGGTTTGCACAGCAAAATTGTGAATATTATAGATTTTCCCTTTCTTCAAAAGTTTGTTGAATTGTTCGACAAATTCTTTAGAAATTTGTAAATGGATACAAATTCCCTGAGGGAATCACCCATAAATATTAATATTAATATTAATATTAATTAATAAATAAATATTATAAATTTTATATTTTTTCTATCATGAATATACTAAAAAATAGTAATAATTCATTATGTGATTATATTCTGTGGATAACAAATCTATTATGTGATTATATTCTATGATGCATACTGAAGTTTGATTGTCCAATATACAACATACAACATAAAGTAAAAATTCAGTATTCTAAAATAAGTCATTTAACTAATATATTATGAGTATGAGTCTAAATTATAGTATAAGTCTAAACTATAGTATTAATCCAATATTAATAAATAAATAATATAAATTTATATTCTATGAGTAACAAATTCATTTTGTGATTATATTTTGTGGATAGCAAATCCATTATTAATTTATATTATTTAGTAACAAATTCATTATGTGATTAAATTTTGGGATGTATATTGAAGTATGATTGTCTAACATACAACATAAATTCAGTATTCTGAAATAAAGCCTTCAACCAATATAATATGAGTATAAGTCTAAATTATAGATGAGTTTAAACTACTATAGTATTAGTCCAATATTTTTAAAATTTAATGCTGTAAAAAAATTGTATAAATGCAATATGTACCTTTAAGTCATGGAATAAACATGCCAGTGTTTGTTGGTTGATTGCAACACGTTGATATTCCTTAGCCTAATAACAACGCATCAACCGGAGCCTTATAGAGCTTTTCTTGTCCTGAGGGACGTAATTTGACTCCATTACTAAGCAATAAAGAGAAAGATGAGAAATTACAGAGAACAATAAAAAAATATATAATGATAGAATATCAGTTAATTAGTGATCTTTTTATATATAATGATAGAATATCAGTCAATTAAAATATGAGATGTAGTGATATTTTTATCTAATTTCCGTTCTATTTTTAATTGATGATGTAGAATATTATTATTAAAATATTTTCGTTTCATTTTTAATTTCCATTCCATTTTTAATTTACCTTTAATATTGTTTAAAATATGCCTTTACTATTGATGATGTAGAACTGTTATTGAAATATTTCCATTCCTTTTTTTTGATTAAAATGCAATGATCTGACCATTTCCTTTTTCATTTTAGTCAATTATGGATATTTTTTATTTGTAGTCAATTATTAATATTCATTTCCTTTTATATATTCAGTTAATTAGTAATATTAGATTCATTTTCAATCGATTATTCTTTTTTTGTTTTATGATAATTAGTCAATTAAAATAATAGATGCACTGATATTTTCATTCCATTTTTAATTTACCTTTACTATTGTTTTAATTTTAAAATATGCCTTTACTATTGATGATGTAGACTATTATTATTAAAATATTTCCTTTCCATTTTTAATTTACTTTTACTATTGATGATGTAGAATATTATTATTGAAATATTTCCGTTTCATTTTTAATTTCCATTCCATTGTTTAAAATTGTGAATGATTTACGATTTAATTGTGATTTGATTAATTTTACAGTGTAATATTATTGTGAAAATTTAAAATGCAATGATTTGACCATTTCCTTTTCCATTTTAATTAATTATGGATATTTTTTAATATCCATAATTAAAAAATATTTAAATATCCTTTTACATATCTAGTATTTGGAGA
>CP025652.1:16871221-16891666 GCA_003576665.1 Ipomoea trifida | reverse complement strand
CTGTATGTGTAGATCTACGCATGCGGTGTTATAACTTGAGTTTAAACATGTTTTGGGGAAAATTAGAATCATCTTAATCCGTAACGCTAATCAAAGTGTCATTATTCGTTTTCATAATGTACTTTTGCTCGCACGATTTAAACCTCATGTGAGAGGTTTGCACAGCAAAATTGTGAATATTATAGATTTTCCCTTTCTTCAAAAGTTTGTTGAATTGTTCGACAAATTCTTTAGAAATTTGTAAATGGATACAAATTCCCTGAGGGAATCACCCATAAATATTAATATTAATATTAATATTAATTAATAAATAAATATTATAAATTTTATATTTTTTCTATCATGAATATACTAAAAAATAGTAATAATTCATTATGTGATTATATTCTGTGGATAACAAATCTATTATGTGATTATATTCTATGATGCATACTGAAGTTTGATTGTCCAATATACAACATACAACATAAAGTAAAAATTCAGTATTCTAAAATAAGTCATTTAACTAATATATTATGAGTATGAGTCTAAATTATAGTATAAGTCTAAACTATAGTATTAATCCAATATTAATAAATAAATAATATAAATTTATATTCTATGAGTAACAAATTCATTTTGTGATTATATTTTGTGGATAGCAAATCCATTATTTAGTAACAAATTCATTATGTGATTAAATTTGTGATGTATATTGAAGTATGATTGTCTAACATACAACATAAATTCAGTATTCTGAAATAAAGCCTTCAACCAATATAATATGAGTATAGTCTAAATTATAGATGAGTTTAAAACTATAGTATTAGTCCAATATTTTTAAAATTTAATGCTGTAAAAAAATTGTATAAATGCAATATGTACCTTTAAGTCATGGAATAAGCATGCCAGTGTTTGTTGGTTGATTGCAACACGTTGATATTCCTTAGCCTAATAACAACGCATCAACCGGAGCCTTATAGAGCTTTTCTTTGTCCTGAGGGACGTAATTTGACTCCATTACTAAGCAATAAAGAGAAAGATGAGAAATTACAGAGAACAATAAAAAATATATAATGATAGAATATCAGTTAATTAGTGATCTTTTTATATATAATGATAGAATATCAGTCAATTAAAATATGAGATGTAGTGATATTTTTATCTAATTTCCGTTCTATTTTTAATTGATGATGTAGAATATTATTATTAAAATATTTTCGTTTCATTTTTAATTTCCATTCCATTTTTAATTTACCTTTAATATTGTTTAAAATATGCCTTTACTATTGATGATGTAGAACTGTTATTGAAATATTTCCATTCCTTTTTTTTTGATTAAAATGCAATGATCTGACCATTTCCTTTTTCATTTTAGTCAATTATGGATATTTTTTATTTGTAGTCAATTATTAATATTCATTTCCTTTTATATATTCAGTTAATTAGTAATATTAGATTCATTTTCATCGATTATTCTTTTTTGTTTTATGATAATTAGTCAATTAAAATAATAGATGCACTGATATTTTCATTCCATTTTTAATTTACCTTTACTATTGTTTAAATTTTAAAATATGCCTTTACTATTGATGATGTAGACTATTATTATTAAAATATTTCCTTTCCATTTTTAATTTACTTTTACTATTGATGATGTAGAATATTATTATTGAAATATTTCCGTTTCATTTTTAATTTCCATTCCATTGTTTAAAATTGTGAATGATTTACGATTTAATTGTGATTTGATTAATTCTACAGTGTAATATTATTGTGAAAATTTAAAATGCAATGATTTGACCATTTCCTTTTCCATTTTAATTAATTATGGATATTTTTTAATATCCATAATTAAAAAATATTTAAATATCCTTTTACATATCTAGTATTTTGGAGATTTATTATTCTAGCATATTAATTTGGATATATATATTATGTATGTACGTTATATATAGATATGTAAATATATATAAATTAATATACATACGTTATATACATATATAAATGGATGAGCTTTGTATAATTATAATATATATTATTTATTATGTATTAGTACGAATGTGGATTTAAAGGAGTCCAGGTACATTGTAGCATGTGGTCAAATGTTAGGATATACTCCACAAAATCATCCTATCCTAATATTTCTAATTGTTATGGTTTATCAATTAGTCTTATTAGTTTTAATTATGATTGGCTTAGGAATTTATTAGCTAAATATTTCTTCTCCTTTCTTCTCATTTTGACCGAGATTATCAAAGGAAAAAAAAAAATTCTTCTCTCTCCTTCTCTTCCTCTCCTTTGGCCGAATCATTTAAAAACAAAAATAAATCATCAAGAATTAGAGAATCAAGTGTTCAAGGGGTGAAAATTTTAGAGAGTCCATAGTAGGCTTGAAATTCTTGATGAAGATTTCTAACGACAGGTAAGTGTTTGTGTCCACTTATTAATATAATTATAATAATTTAACTTTCGAAATAAATTCATTTCTTTTTTTGTTCAATTTTCAATCAATCTATCATAATTAATAATAACCAATTAAAATTAATATTATTCTATCATTAATATTATTCTATCATAATAATAATTACCATATTACTAAAATACCGTATTTCCCAAAGACATGTTACGGTTGAGCTGCTACAATAATCTAATGTGTTTGATTTCCTTGCACAGGTTGGGAAGCATGAAAAGACAGTGAATCACGGTAGAAGTGAATTTCACAAATTTAATAGGTTTACAAAATTCGAAGACTTAGTTAAGGAGATAGAGAATGCTTTAATTTGGGGTGGTGTGCTCTACATAACTTTCACCAGTAGCATTTTTCTTCTGGTTCTTCCTGTTTCTTTTCCTTGGCGCCTTCCATCTCAGAGGCTCTCTATGAAAATTTTCTTATTGCAGGATAATAATAATAATAAAACAAAAAATAATAATAATAATAAAAAAAACAAAACATCACCATCATCTTTATCAACACCCATTTCCTTTTCTTTTTCTGATATTTTCCTTTTCTTTTCCTCTTTTCTTTTTTTTCTTTCTTCTTCCGGCTCTCCATTCTTCTTTCTTCCTTTTCTATTCTTTCTTCTCAAGTATTTTCACCCGTGCGTAATAATAATAATAATAATAATAATAATAATAATAATAATAATAATAATAATAATAATAATAATAATAAGAAAAAGAAGAAAATGTTACCCCATTTATCATCTAGTTCTTCAACCGGCAGGGAGAGAGAGAGATAACCGGAGGAGGAGAACTCGCCTGAGGAAGAAGAACTCGCCACCGTCGTTGTTCGTCTCTCACCTGCGGAGGAGAGGAGAGTTCACCGTATATACTATCCACAGAAACACAGTTGAGAATTCCCTTATTCCATTTGCTATTCAAAAGAATGGCCTCCCTAGACGATGATAGCAAGAAGTCTGCCTGAATAATGAAGGGGAAGTTCGTGACCATTTTTGTAGGAAGAAAAGCATAAATCCCAGGAGAGATATTTCCACGGTTGAGCCGTTCTCCATAAGGAAACGCAAGGGTGATCACCCACTCATCAACCTCCATTCTCCTACCAACTTTGCATTCTTGTCAAATTTATAACCGGGTTATGAAAATATATATGGTTAACTAATATAATCAATAATTTACCCAAAATAATTGTCCAATTTACCTTATAATCAATAAATAAATTAATAAATAATCAATAAATTAATTAATTAATAAAATCAATATTTTGACTAAAATGCCCCTAAGTTTGGGCGGGAAAGTTTGGGAGGAGGATAATACTTTTATATATAGTATAGATTTAGGAAAAATAGCAGTTTTAGTCCATTAATTATACATATATTGTTGACTCATTCCATGAATTATTACCAAATGCACATTTTTTCCGTTAATTATGTGTAAAGTGACGATTTTAATCCATTACGTACTAACAAATTCTATTAAAATTAACATTGATTGAACTTCAAATTCTCAAATTATTGAAGGACATATCAATTATTTCATAGAGTTTTCTCAAATTCCTTCAACTAAATCTTTATATATATGGATTCTCTTCATTTGTAATGAAGATTGCTAGTTTTTTAAGATTTATAAGCATGTATCTATTTATCTTTAGCTTCAAAGTTATATGTTTGGTTTTAAGGTGATATTTATATGCTTGGTTTCATATTTATATATGTGTAATATATTGTCAATATGTTTTATTTGTAATCTTTTTGTTTCTTACATAAATTCTTGAAGAGAGTTTAAGCAAAATGAATGCTCTAATAACAGTCATTGATTTGTGAATTATAATATGTATATTCATATCAGTTTTTTATATTAACATTTTATTTACGTGAATAAACTATTTCATAACATTTTTTAATATCTATCAATGATATGATCTAATAGGCTTGTTTTCTTGTTATTTCTTGTTGCAAATGCAAAATTAAAAATGCAATATTTGTAGAATCATTACTCTCTTTTTTCTTTTTTTACATTTTTTAAAGAAATGGAAATGACATATGAATTGAAAGTGCTTATATATTGAATACTCACTCTAATTTATTGACATGAAAACAACAATGTACTTAAATTTGCAATATTTATTTCAACTAGTAATGTTTAGTAAATTTAGAAATAAAAACACTTTTGAATTTTTAGCTACACTCAAATGACAAAAAAAAAAAAAAAGTGTATGTCAAACTCAACGAATAATTAATTATTTAATACAAAATGATATAAATAAAAAATGATTCAGGTGCCCTCAACAATTTAGAAATTTAAAATGCATTATTAATATTAACATAATTTGTTAGTGGTGGACTAAAATTGCCACTTTAAACATAATTAAAGAGGAAGATTTGTGTATGGTAATAATTCATGGATCAAGTCTACAATATGAGTATAATTAATGGATTAAAAGCGTGTTTAAAAAAAAAACAATTAAAAGCGTCATTTTTCTAATATTTATCAGTATAATGATATATTTGCATTAGTAATGTAAAAATGAACTTATAATGAACTTATAGTATTTTTATAAATGAACTAGTAGTATATATTGAAAATGAATCTAATATAGTGACTTAATATAATTATATATTAATTTAAAACGTAAAAATAAAAATATCAATATGAGTGTCATTCAAGAGATTTTAATTAGTGATTTTTAATGATATATATGTTTTATATTAATTTTATTTGTATATAAAAAGAAAAAAAAAAAGACAAATAAACTTAAGTTGAATTTTCTTTTTACTTTAGTTCACCTTGCAATGTGATGGTCCATGTTATAACAATATGTCAATGTTTGGATGGACCCGATTAATCCTTAAGTTTTTTTTTTTTTTTTTTTTTTTCAGTAAATTTTTAAATTGTCTTTTAGATAAACAAATATTTAGAGCCATTTCTCATCATCTAAAAAAATCATACACATAACGTCAAAATTATAGCAAAAATTTGTGTGAGATTATTGTCTCATGAATCCTTATTTGTGAGACAAGTCGGGGTCAATATGAAAATGTAATACTTTTATTGAAAAATGTAATACTAATAAGAAATAAAGTATTTGTTATTTATAAGAGAAAGTGTGATACTTTTGATAAAAAATGTAATACATAATTTTAAATCAAAATGTAATAGTTGAAGACCAATTACTTAATTAAAAATTGTAATAGAAAAATGTAATTCTTATTTAAAACCTGACCCATATCGCGAACAATGACGGAGCCAGGATTCAAATTCAGTGCTGTCAATATACTAAATTTAATATTACTTTCAATGATATAGAAATATAAATATAAGTTACATTTATAAAAAGAATGACTTCATTTTACAACTGTCCACGACATGTTTTCATCATTGTTGTAAAAATCGGTATAGGCGCCCCTAGACCGTGGCGATTTCCCTCCTAGGCGCCTGCCTAACACCTAATTCGGCCGACTCGGCCGCCTAGCGCCTAACTCAGTTGAGTTAACTCGTCTATTTAGATCAAGTTAACTGAGTTAATCCGATCGGCTCGACCTTGCTAATTTTTTCATTATATATATATATATATATATATATATATATATATATATATATATATATATGGTTGACTTCATATGAGACAAGGTATTTAGGTGAGAAATGCGAACAACATGAGTGCACAGAGTCTACTTCACGAATGCACACACCCTAAACTGTGTGCACTCACGTACTAGTTCGCATTTCTCACCTAAATAGCTTGTCTCATTTGATTATAATTATATATATATATATATATATATATATATATATATACACACACACACACACACACACACACACATATAATATGAAATATATACACTCACACACGTGCACTGTTTTTTTTAGGTAGCCGCATAGGCGCTCGCCTAGGCTCTTTAGGCAGTAGGCGCTCCTCTACCGTCGAACTAGCACCTAACGTTTACTGCAACCGTGGTTTTCATAGTTTGAAAATATTGTATAATTTTTCTTTACCAACACTTTCAAACACATCTCTTTCAATAAAAGTAACCAAGAAATCATTCATCAAGCTATATCTCATTCAATTGCGCAATCTATTCTTTACTATCTTAATTATTGATGATAAGGAATATTTCCCGGTTCTACCTCCCGATATGTCCACACTCTCGTTTCTCTAGTCGGGTCGATGTCAAAATATTCTTTACTATCTTCCTTAGGGGGCGTTTGGTTCAAGATATATAAGATAACTAATGTTATATTTGCTTGGGAATATAAGATCCTCATATTTGGTTCAAGTTATGTAATTTTCCCAGAGAATGTAACATAGTCTCCACATGAAGTTTTTAGCTATATTGGAAGGGAATGTGAGATGCAACCCAATTTCTTAGGTAATCTCACATTCCCTTATCTTATTACTAACTAGTTTTATACGCGCATTGCACGAATGGGTTAATGCCCAATGTTTATATTTAACTAAATAGTTGAAAGTATATCAATGCAAGATTATATAGGAGAAGTTTATACATGGTAATTGAATATCGAATATTTTTATTTAAATATCTAACTCAAAGTATATGAATCCAAGATAATATAGAAAATTCATTATAATTATTACTAAAATAAATGTTTGCAACCTTGTAAAATCGATAGTCTAAATATTTGAGCTAAAAATGATAGTCTAAATAAATACTACTTTTAATTTGAATTTGTGTAAGTGTTCTTAATTCTCTTTTGAGTAACATTGTCATTGTCTTCATCTTTACTATTTGTTCTCTTCCTTTTTGTTGGTAGTGTGTTATTTGCAATTCGGTTATTGTTGGTAGCATAGATGACAACGTCATGCAATGAGATTATGATATAGGAGCTATGGACTTTCCTTTAGGTGTTCTCCTTGGGGTTCATTTCGTTCAACTATTATTGTTGAATGAGTTATTGTGGATAAAGAAATTCCTAGTTTAAGAATAAAGATTAAATAAATTAATAAAAATTTAAAAATTTAAAATATTATGTATTCCAAAGATATTAGAAGGTAGTTTTTCGCTTCAATTTGCTGGGTAATGGGTCATTTGAGTACTTTCATTGTCAACAAATCCCCCAAGTAGTTAATATGATTGGTTTCAAACTATTCTTTTTATTTTTATTTTTTTCATGGTATTAAAGAAATACATATATATCATTTTTTGGTGTAACTACTAATTTATTTAATTCAATATGAGTAAAATAGAGTGATTCCGCTTCAATTTGTTGGGTTATTATTTGACTACTCTCTTTGTCAACCAATCCCCAAGTAGTTAATATAATTAGTTTCAAATTATTTTAAATTTTTTTCATAGTATTAATAAAATACTTGGTAAATAAATATATAACATTATTTTGTACTATAACTTTCATATTTAATTACAAGATATTGTAAAAATAAGATAATGGACAATGTAATGAATATCAATTGATAAATTTGAATGTAAAGAATCTTTGCATGAGAGAAAATAAAGACAATATAACTAATGAAATTATTTCTCTTATTTAATTTAATTTTTTTATAATGAATAATTTTTTCAAATAAAGGTATTGTAGACACATAATTCTAAATTAAAGAAATACATATATCATTTTTTGTTGTAGCTACTAATTTATTTAATTTAATAAGAGTAAAATAGAGTGAGAAACTTAATTATGTCAAATTTGATTGAGATGAGGTTCGAACCTAAGACCTTTCTTATAGAAATTAATGGGTAAGTTAAAAAGTTAACGGAATGTTAACAGAGAAGAAAATATTTAACGGAAAACTTAACGGATAGTCATAAAACTAAGGTTAAATTAGGTAATCTCTAATAATAATATTAATCTGAATTATCTTAACCATTTATTTGATTAAATAATTCATCTGATGAACCATCCATTTGATTAAATAATTTGACTGTCATTTTTTCTATTCATTTTAGGCCAAACGCTCTTTGGCTCTTATTAGTATAGTAGATAGTAGATAGATATTGGGTTTTTGACATTTTAATCAATTTATCTTATTTCCGTTGTCTTATTTACATACTTCAATTTTAAACCAAACACAGGAATCTAACATTGCCAGTTATCTAATATTTCTTTTCTAAAATCTCTCTTTTATTCATTTCGACACGTTGTTATTCTATTAATTTTTTATTTAATTATTGTATTAAATTTTTATTATTTAAAAAAAGTTTCAATTAATTTATAAATAATTAATAAAAATGTGTTTTTCAAGTGACAATATGGTTTCAGGAATTTAACAATAAAGTTTGGATGGGATAGAACAGTAGAGCTGGCCCCATATATGTCAATAAAAGAGTTGTAGCAGTTCACCGGAAGCCCACGGCCCCTACCCTCGTACGACCACACGTTAGTCCCAGCCTCAACCGTTGAATTTGACTACGCGTGCGCCTACCCTTATTGCAAAATTATACTCCGTATCATGGATCAAGGTATCTTTACATTACAAATTCTGATTCAAAACAATATTTAAAGAGAAAACGGTGTTTTTGGTCCATAAATTTTTTTAAAAATAAATTTGGTCCTTGTAAATTGATATCAACGTCCTTTAATTGTTTATTGTGTGATATATTTAATCCATATAATTATTGATGGATATATTATAAATGAAGCAAACCGAACCCGTGAAGACGAAGCAAGAAGGACTCAAGCTGGCTCAATGTTCCGAGGTAGAGTCTCATGCTCAACCCGGGTGGCCCAGACCGAGCCCATGCTTAGGCTATGGGCCACCAGGCCCCAAGCCTCAGGCAAGGCCGCGGCCCAGCGCCTCGGTTGGGGTGCTCGACAAGGATTTCTTGGCGGGGTGCTCGGCAGGGCGCGGTCCAAGTTTGTTTCAATCAACTCTCCCTTTTTAGGGAGGCGGTTAGGAGGCTAGTTAGTATAAAAACCTAGTCGTTTGTCTTGTTAAGACATCATGAAACACTTGTAATAGCATTACACACTTCTTGTAATCATCCTACAACGCATTAATACCAAATTATGTTATCTCTCTTGTTATTGATTTTGTTATTACAGTACCCGTTTTCATATCCGTTTACTCTTATTTCTTAATTATCGAGTTTATTAATTCGGACCCCCGGATTAATTAAATTCATCATTGGTGCTTTCATTGAGAGCTTGACGTCAGGCTCGAGCGTGCTATTTCCTACTAGCTATGAAGAGGTCAAGATCTAACTCTCGTAACACGAACGGTTCTCGTGACACCCAGGTCACCCCGAACGGGAATGGCATCAATGGGACCGCTAGCCATAAAAAAAACCGTATCCTTGAGGTCGCCAGGGGATCTAAGGGATCGTCTCACCAACCATCGCAACGACGGGCCGGCTCCTACCGCCCCCCCACCCCTCCGAACCCAGCTTTCCCGAAGGGGTTGCCCGCCACTCAACATGTCGTTGCAACACTAACTTTTCTCGTAGAGGTGCTCCAAAGAGATGTTCAAGCCCCACCCGCTTAGTCCCATGGCCTCCTAGGGGGCGCTGACCCCACCTCCACCCACCTTGTGGTAGCATGGTGAGCCGAGCACCCGACCACCCCAAGCACCCAGAACTCATGCCAAGGGGGAGGTCAACTTTCCCCGACTGTCAGATAGGCGAGGAAAGGGTGACACTAGCTGAGAACAACATAGAGACGCTAGTGTAGGAGGCCAACCCAAGCCAGGTCCACCCTGGAGTCATTGGGCACCCACATGATGGCCTGAGAAAGACTAGGGCCAATGCCGACCGCGGAAGGATCCCTGGTGGAGGAGTCATACTCACGAATGTCGCTGAGCCGTGAGCCCCGAGCCCAACCGCGATGAGAGTAAACTTCTCTGGTCGAGGGGTCAGGAAAGACTAGTGACCGAGCCCCAAGCTCTCACCTTGATGAGGTCGAGTAGCCCCGGAAGAGAGTAGACGAACTCTAGGAAGAGGTGGTCGTGCTCTAATAAGCTACCACCTTGTTAACCCACACCTTGACTTGGCATAAGGAAGGAGCCTTGGGCTCTAAGAAGTGTTTGAGCCCCCCAGCTCGACCCCAAGGCCTCTCGATGGGCGCTTATACTTACCCCACCCCTCTCAAGGGGGCGTGATAGGTCGAGCAACCCCATAAGCGAATGAACGAGCTCTTGGAGGGGGTGGTCGCACTCCAACAAGCTACCACCTTGTTGACCCACCCCGCAAAGGATCTCCAAGGAGGTGTTCGAGCCCCCCCCCCCCCCCCCCTGCTCAGCTTCGATGCCCCTCGATGGGCACCTACACTTACCCCACCCCTCTCAAGAGGGGGTGGTCAACTCACCAGCACCCTCGGATAGACGAAGAGAGGGTAGTGCCAGCCGAGATAGATGAGATCAACCCCGATTACCCAACGTCTAGCCCCGAGACTCCAAGACGAAGTGGTCATAATCCAGTAATTCGCGACCTCGCCAAACCACCTCATCGAGGGGCTCCAAGGAGTAGTAGAACCCCCTCAACTTGGCATAGGGGCGCCACAAGGGGTTGTGCAAAGGTGGTCGACAATCAAACCTCACCCCGACCCCTCCAGGACCGAGCGAGATGTTGGAGACCTAACCTCCCAAGGAGCCTGAGCTCGACTACTATAGCACAAAGAGCCCTAGCCTAGCCACCATGAGGATGAAGAACCCGAGCTCAATCGCTATGAGCGCAAGGAGCCCGAGCTCAGCCACTAAGGATGATGTGGATGATCCGAATGGACTAAGGGGTCCCAGAGGCCTAAGAAATAGGGTTGGACCCCCTAGGAGCCTAGGGCGCGACTAGCAAATTATTCCTCTAAATGCGTGTGGACCCGAGCCCCATCATGAGGGTTGGGACCCTTCAGCGAATCATTGGAAGGAGAATGACAGATTTAGAGAACCAAGGAGCGGGTTGGATCCCTGGGGAGTCTCGAGCCGATATCGTTGTTCCAGAGAAGGTGCACCTAACGACCCCACTGAAAGTTGTAATTTTAGTGGTGATGGAAATTAAGAGTATCGTTCTCAAGGAATGGCTTAAAGGGGATTTGAGTAATAAGGGTTAAGCATGGGTTCATGCAGTGTTTGAAAGCTAACCTAAAGATATTGGAGTATTGCATGTTCAAATAATCGGTAATGTAAACAAGTAATTGAAGTAAAAGAACAATATATGGAATAGAGATTTGAACCAAACATCCTTGAATAAAATCCCGTTTATGTCTAAGCTTAAGTTATGCAAGTCTAGATGATGAACTAGGGGAAATGGTTTAAGTGCTAATGTCACTCTCGTGACCACTTGGACTATCAACTAATCCTAAGTCCCATTCTCATGGCAACTTGGCTAGAAGAGGCAATTTAACAAACACTTTGTGGGCCTATTTCCTTCCAACTCCCTTTTCTCAAAGGTGAGTAAGAAATATGGGAGGTATGGCTATGGTGTAGCCCTATTCTCATAGGTGGAACACCAATTCCAAATATCTCTTGCATAATTTGGCCATAATTATGAAGAGTCAATTCAATTCTACGCAATTCATAACCAAGTTCAACATTAAGACAATACAAAACCTAATTTATGCAATTTAATTCATATTGGGATTCATACATCAAGGAAGTTCAATTCAAATCCTAAATATGTTTAACTATTCATATTTGGAATGTAAAGCAATAAATAATTGAAATAATAAACATATAATTCAAACAAACTTTAAGAAATATAAATGCACAAATATGAAATAAAGAACTTAACTTGATAATTTAATGGAAGGAATAATCTGAAATTGATGTTGAATGTCGGAAATACAAATGGATTCTTCTTCTAAATTTCCTAATTAATGGTAGATTACAAGTGTGGGAAGTGTTTTCTAAAGTTTCCTAGAGAGAAAAACTAAATGGTGGACTTAGAAATTCAAAAGTATTTTAAAAATTAACTTCCAAAAGGTATTTATAGTCCAAATTTGCGCATTTTTGTAGCCTTCAGGATAGGAAGTCACGGTGGGACTCACGGTGTGAGTCCCACCGTGAGTTCAATGATCAGTTTCTGATCCGCACTCACGTTGAGACTCACACCGTGAGTCTCAGCGTGAGTTCCTGATCAGAAACCACGCTGAGGACTCACGCTGACATTCACGGTGTGAGTTTCAGCGTGAGTTCTTCTAATTGACATTCACGCTATCGTTTTGCTCCTTCGTGCCCCGGCATGCCCTCGGGTGTTTTCCTTGTACTTTAAAGTTCCATTTTCTCCCAAGATTAGCATCTTTTCATGCTTGTTTTCTCATTAGTTGATCTTTCATTCCTTCAAACAAAATACACAAAATTAAGAATTATTCTACATTCATTTGCATAACTTTTAAATGAAAAATAAGCATAAACAAGCACAAATACGAGGTCATTTAATGACATATCAAATCTCCCCACACTTAGACCTTGCTTGCCCTCAAGCAAGACAAAACCAAGTTAAGCAGATTGAAATACCAAGCCCCTTCAAAAGCAACCATACAATTCCAAAGATCAAGCAAATCAGTTGTGCACCAGAAGTCAATGATATGTTATTCTCTTCCTACTTTGTAAAAATGGGAAAGTGAATGTGGTACCCTCAATTGGCTCAAAATGTAAGGACTCTAAAAACCCGAAGGTCTCTCACTGTTTTGCATGGTAAAATCTCTCAATCATATTAATTCACAAGCAAAGGGGTTTGATTCAATCCACAATTTCCACAGGCCTTCCAAGTTGAGCCCACTAATAGGAACGATGCACACGGTCTTTCCAACTTTGCCTCATTTGGCCCCAAAGACCCATTTAAACATGTGTGATAGTGTGACACAAGCCTCTCCACGCATTTTGGCTTAGCGTGAGAATCTCTCCATTTTTCTAATCACCTCTAGGATACCCCGTTGAGTCAACCGCCTTCACGTAGAGCTCTACACTTTTTTGAAGTCTGTGCAATGGTTGCCCAAATCCTACGAGATGGCTCACCTCATGTTTTTTCCTCTCAATTAAGGATAACTTAAATCTTTTTTAGCTTTTTCTATTGACTCTTTTTGCATCCTCTCATGCCTTTTTCATTGGGAGTAGGGAATCACACATCTCACCAAAAGAAAATCTCACCCTTTTGCCATGTGCCACACTAAAAAAATTCAATTCCAGGCCATACCACCTTACTTACCACAAACCTTACCATGTACACTCCCATTTCGAGAGATCTTTAACCGAGGTCTATGGAAATTGCGCATTGAATCACAAACAAGCATGCAAAATTGAATTAAAAACCTATTTGGATCCTATGCAAATCTCATACGGTGTAAGGGTGGTTTCCAAACATTTTTAGCCAATTAAGCCTACAACACCCCCCCTTTATCAACAAATGCATGGTAGAAGGAACAACAACACATCCAAGGATTCAAATGCACATCCTACCTACCTAATCTTAACGAAAATATGATCACAACGAAGGTACATGTTACTCACAAGAATCTCAACCCTCCCCACACTTAGACCTTGCTTGCCCTCAAGCAAGACAAATCATTAGGCAAGCGACTAGTGTGAGAGTGGGGGAAAATGAGGTAGGGCATGCAACAATGAAACAATCATATGAATGAGCCAAGGTCAAATCATGCAAGAATATGAATTAGAGGGTGTAGGGACTCCCTTAGAGTGATAATCGAAAGAAGTAAATTGTTTTTCCACCAAAGTTCCGCCTTCTAGAAGATCACGAACCATCAAGAGATTACCTACCAAATGGTAAAAAGAAAAGAAAAGAAAAAACAGAAACAATGGAACAAGAAACAATAAAAAGTAAGATAACATTGGGTTGCCTCCCAAAAAGCGCCACGTTTAACGTCCTTGGCTCGACGCAACTACCGACCCATCATTTAAGCACACTTGGACGGGAACGATGTAACACCCCAATTTCCATGACCAAATTTTCCTTTAATTTTTTTTCTCAATTTAAAATTCACTATTATCATTACGGAAGCATTAACTAACCAAAAGGAAAATGGGTGTTATCGCCACGCTCAGGTATTTCTCTATACCCAAACGCTAAGGCTAAGATTTACAACTTACAAAGATATCTCCAAACTAATAGTAATACAACAAATCAATAACACTCATCTGAAAACAACTTCTAGATTTTCTATAGAAACGAAATTTTAACAAACTATCTAGGAAGTGGCGAATCGCTCTCATAATCCATGCTCATGCAGATGCGCCTGAAATATACTCAAAAAGTATCCAAAGTTAGCGCAAAGCTAAGTAAGATTTAATTTTTTTTTTGAAAAAGGATAACTTTTATTAAAGTAAACAAAGGGCAAAGCCCATACAAAGCTACAAGGCAAATGACCGCATAAAGTCAAGTGCCAAAAACAAAACAAAAGAAAAAATACACAAAAAGGCCAAGAGTTTAGAAAGGCCATCTACAACTCTAGCCAAGTAGCGAAAGGCTAGCTACAGCTAACTACAAATCAAAGGAGCACAAAGCTAGAAATAACTCCAAGTCCCGTGCCGCCCTCAAATGGCAAGCTGCAACAACTAGACGCAAACAGACTTTGCGCCCTTCAAGCGAAAATTCGGCAGCATGACGGCTATTTTCGGGACTATCCAGGGAGACAATCACAACACAACTGCCAAACACACCACCCGAACCAAACAAAAGGAGCAAGTCTAACAAGCATGGCGTCCCGCCTATACAGTGTACCATGCACTGCCCTGCCGAAAACCGGCAGCATAACGACTACTTTAGGGCTAACACAAACAGCCGTAACGCATACCAAGTACAACATAGGTACACAGGCCTAAGAAATAACAAGACACACAGGCCATAAATAAAGCACACAGGCCAGAAAAGGCACGCAGGCCACAAGACAAAACTATAGTCTATCCAACATAAGTCTAGCATGATCATAAAAAGGAAATGGCACGCAGGCCTAAAACATAACAACACGCAGGCCAGCAAACGGTAAACATCCAACTAGCAGTTCAAACCAGTACCCCAACGGGATTAGCTACTATGGGCCAGCAACAAGCCTGGACAAATCGCCAACGGATTTGAAAAATTCCTACCCGGCCACCGTTCAGCTCGAGTCAGGGTGCAACTTTTTACCGCAAGCACCTACGTTAAGGCATGACCTGTTCGAAAGAAACCCACAAGGGACAAACCAAAAGAACCAGCAGGTTATATAAGCCTCAGAAGTCAAAAGAAAAGTAAAGGAAGCGTGCAGAAACAAAGAACTCACGCTCCCAGCTTTTATCTGAAAAGAAAAAGGAAGAAAACAACATAGGAGCAGGAAGGAAAGAAACAAAGGCTATACAGAGACACGAACAAAAGCACCCCCCAAGATATTAAACCCCCCACCGGAACCCAGAAGGGATTCAGCCACTATAGGCCAACAGCAAGCCTGACTAGGTCAACGGATTTGAAAAAATCCTGCCCGGCCACCGTTCAGCCCGGACCAGGGTGCATCTTGTACCGCTAGCACCTGCGTTGCTGAGGCTAGACTCGGTGACCCAAGCCATCATCGCCTCTAGACAAATCAAAAGCCTTCTTTTTTCCATCTTTTCTTTCTTCTCTTTTTATTATTTTTTCTTTTTTTCTATTCTTTTTTCCTTTTTCTAATTCTCTTCTTTTTTCCTGTTTTTTCCCCTTCTTTTTCCTTTTTTCCTTTTCTCTTGTTTTTTTTTTCTTTTTTCTTTCTTTCTTTTTTCCTTTTCTTTTTTTCTTTCTTTTTTTCCTTTTTTCTAAGATCAAGATCATAAACAAGACAGCGAAGACCAAGCCAAATACAATAAGAACACTATGCCAAACAAGAAAACAAAACAAAAAGCAAAAGCACAGTGCTAAGTCACGGGGGATCCTCAACATCAAAGAAAACATACGGCAGATCATCATGGACCAAAAGTGCTCGCACCCTCGGTGGCAGCTCCATAAGAGAAAGAAATGTGAACTCCCCTGGCTTATCAACCACCCAGTCAGCAAGGGCCGAGGTAGGCATATTAGCCCGCGACGGACTCAGACAGTGGCTACAATGAATTTAATTCTTCCTTCTAATTATCATAAAATCACCATAATCTATACACCACACAAAATATATTCATATACAATTCAAAATAAACATGTAGGAATAAATAATAATACTTTTATTATGAAAAAGTAATAATTTGGTGATACTTACTCTGATCTAGAGCCAAAACTCTACTGTTATTCTAATTGACATTCACGCTATCGTTTTGCTTCTTCGTGCCCCGGCATGCCCTCGGGTGTTTTCCTTGTGCTTTAAAGTCCCATTTTCTCCCAAGATTAACATCTTTTCATGCTTGTTTTCTCATTCCTTGATCTCTCATTCCTTCAAACAAAATACACAAAATTAGGAATTATTCTTCATTCATTTGCATAACTTTTAAATGAAAAATAAGCATAAAAAAAGCACAAATACGAGGTCATTTAATGACATATCACCCACCCCAGAAACCCGAAGCTACTTTATTTTTCAAAGGTAAATGGGCGGCTTAACTCCAAACATCGACATATGTTCTCCCTAGTAGAATTTGCAAAGTCTAACTTTGCCTAGCACACGGCAAAGTAATCAACCCTATGGTCGTGGCCGTGCGCACCAGCCCTGACCTGGGTATTCCCTAATGGTATTATAGGGGGGACGCCCCCACTCACTACCTAATGGAAGAACCTATTATGGGCATCTTGCCCATTGACAAGGCCGAGCAAGTGAGGAAAACTTACTTGATCCTCTGTGATACACTCTGTAAGAGGTCCTGTAATGGCACCCTATTGTGATGTCTATACCCCGAGGGGGTGAGATTAGTCTATGAAGAGGTACACAAGGGAACTTACTTGGCCCACCAAGGGGCCTACACCATGTGTCGTAGAGCTCTCCTATAGGGGTATTTTTTGCCCAACATAGCTAAATAATGTGCTGATTAGGCAAGGAGCTGCAAGACATGCCAACAATTCTAGACCAACCTGCCACCAACTACACCCCATCAGCTCGGTGATCCCATTGGGACATAGTGCGAGCTCTAGTATGGGGTCGGGTAAGAGGAAATACTTGATAGTGGCGGTGGACTATTTACCCCTCGGAAGGCTACGAGCGAGACACTCTTCTCACTAGCCTATGGTTTCGAAGCTCGAGCCCTCGTAGAGGTTGTTATACCCTCCCGTTGAGACGAGGAGTATGACCCCGACCTCAACCTGGTAAATGAGAAAAGGGAGGTTGTTATGATCCGAGCCGAGAACTATCAACGACAAGCTAAAGCCTACCATGATAAACGGATCTAACCACAGTACCTTCATATGGGTGACTACATCCTTAGGAGAAGGGAAGCAAGCTAACCCTAGGCCGGGGGTAAAATCGCCACAAAATGGGAAGGGCCATACATTGTAGCAACCGTGGTCTGCCCAGGCAGCTACAAGCTCAAGACCCCCAAGGGGAAGATGGTAGCTAGAGTATGGAATTTTGAGTACTTATTGAAGTATTGTTAGTGATTTGTTTATTGCGAAGTGGTCTGTCCCCTTCGTTTCAATAAAATTAGTAAAAATTCACCAAGGATGACTCACTATCACTTCTTTTAGGGGGTGGGGGTGGGTGGGTACTTAACCGACTCGACTAATCGTACCCTAAGGGGGCACAAGGTTCGACCTCGCGTACAAACCCCGACGGAAGAGCCTAACAACCCGGTGTCAAAGGACTCGAGTCAAATGGCTATCTCCCTAAGGGGGCACGAGGCCCGACCTCGCGTACCAACCCCGATGGAAGAGCCTAACGACCTGATGTCTAAGGACTCGGATCGAAGGGCTATCACCCTAAAGGGGTACAAGGCCCGACCTCGCGTACCAACCCCAACGGAAGAGCTTAAAAGCCCGATGTATAAGGACTCGGGTCGAAGAGCTATCACCCTAAGGGAGCACAAAGCCCAACATCGCCTACCAACCCCGATGGAAGAGCCTAATAGCCCGGTGTCTAAGGACTCGGGTCGAATGGCTATCACCCTAAGGGGGCAAGAGATCCTACCTCATTCGCTACTCGACGGAATAGTTTTTTGGCTGAGATTACCCTTGGCCAAACAACTACATGCTAAGTAAAAACAAATCAAACCGCAAGCTAGTTCATGGCACAAGGCCTGACTCCCAAGTAGAGCTCAAGCCCTAAGTTTCGTATCAATGAGCAAAGTCACCAAGTGGGTACGCGGAGATGGAGTGGCACTCGTCGATAGCCCAGCCCTAGCCAAGATCCCGACCGAGCTCAACCTCGGCATCGGTATTGAGCCGAGCCCTTGCGCTGACCCCTCGGTCGAGGTGGTAAGCCTAGCAGGTGCACGGGGGAGGTCGAACTCGGTCATGGCACCCCTTCCAAACAAGTATAAGTTCAGGCAAAGAGAAGGGACGCGTGGGAGTAATGAAGCAAGATATGGGCAATACAAATCAAAGAAAGAAGGGTGAAAATTTCAAGATGCAGCTTGGAGTAGACGAGTCAGAATTTTCAAGGCGCAGCTCGGAGTAGGCTGGTCAGAATTTTTCATGATGTGGCTTGGAGTGAGCGAGTCGAAATTTTCGAGGTGCGGGTCAGTGAATTATGAGGCATAGGTCATTAATTCACAAGGCACGGCTCGGAGTATCTATTCTCCTTCGCTGAAGACTTCTCGCAGCTCGGAGAGTAGGGGACTGATGATGGATATATTATAAAGGAGCAAACCGACACAGGAAGACGAAGCAAGAAGGATTAAAGCGGACCCAGAGCCCCAAGGTAGAGCCGCGTGTTTAACCCGGGTAGCCTAGACTGAGCCCATGCTTGAGCCTCGACCCACAAGGCCACAAGCCTCGGCCAAGGCCGCGGCCTAGCGCCTCGGGAGGGGTGCTCGACAAGGGTGCCCGGGGGGTTCTCGGCGGGGGGTGCCCAAGGGGTACTCAACGGGATACCCGGGGGTGCTCGACTGAGAAGGTGCTAGGCTAGGCATGGTCCAAGTTTGTTAAAACCAACTCCCCCTTTTTAAGGAGGCGGTTAGGAAGCTAGTTAGTATAAAAACCTAGTCGTTTGTCTTGTTAAGACATCATGAAACACTTGTGCTTTAATTATAGTTATCTCTCTCGTTATTGATTTTGTTATTATAGTACCTGTTTTCATATCTGTTTACTCTTATTTCTTAATTATCGGGTTTATTAATTCGGACCCCGGGTTAATTAAATCCATCAATTATATAATTAAAAATTTGGTTAATAAGTCTTTTTTGCGTGGAGTTATATTTGTTAATTACTCTACACATTAAAGCTTTTTTCTCTCTCCGATCTCCATCACATAAATTCTCATTAACGCTAATAATATTTCATCCCTATCGACGAAGAACTACATAGACCTGGGTTCCCCACGAAAAAAAAACTGTAATCAAACACCAAAGACAAAAGGAATTGTATATATATATATATATATATATATATATATATATATATATATATATATATTCAGGTGAGGACTATTAGATTATAAAGGATTAGTAGGACTCATCGTAGCCATTGATTTATAGAAAGTAATGGTGTAGATTTAGGTGATTTTTTAATTAGTTGTTATTTTTAATTAGACAATTTTCGGGGTTACATCAGGCTTGGAGGGTATTTGTGTCTTTGTTCAGTGATTTTAATTTTGGAATTGTTAATTCTTCGGATTCCAATTGGAGGCAAATATTCGTCTCTTTGTTTTCTTCTTGGTTTTCGACAGCAGTTCCGTTGGCTGAGTTTGTTGTCCATTCGATGGTCTGAGGCGATTTTCTCGGCAGTGGAGCGTGGCGTATATTCCGGCTCAGGGATGACAGACGATGGCGGGTTTCAGCTTCGATTAGAGAGGGTTGCTAGGGTGGTGGATTGTAACGCCCCGTAAATTCCTTTTTAAGCCTTTCATTCGTTGATTAATTCCTTGGGTAATCTAATTAATTCTTCGGGCAAATTAATTAATTCCAATTGGGCTAATCCTTCCTATTAAATATATATATACATATATATATTGCACTCCTTGAGTTTAATTTGATTATCCTAATCAAGAGCCCAATTAATTGTATTT
>CP025652.1:16803307-16842496 GCA_003576665.1 Ipomoea trifida | reverse complement strand
GCCGCCACGACGCCCGCTACCTCGTTCCGCCGGGAGTAACGACGATGATCGCCGCTTTCTCTCCTACCGTCGGGAACCGATGTGTGAAACCCGTCGCTCTGCACTCTGCTATGGCACGCCGACGAGGAACAAGAAGGGAGAAATCGCCGTAGCCACTGCCCACGACTTTGCCGACGACGAGAGAGACCAAAGCCGCTCCTTTTCCGATCGCAAGGATTGCTACCCGAGAGGGACGTCCAGCTGTTACCCTCTTACGTTGTTGTCGATCGCCTGCTGCATTCCCACCGGGACGTGAAGGCTCTGCTGTTCGTCGCCGGAAAACAGGGCAAGAATCCCGTCGCCGCCGTTGGAGCTCACCACTGCTGCTGGCTTGATGTTGCCGCCGATCTAGCTGTGAGGGAGAGGTGGGAGACGAGGGAAAGAATGAAATGGAGATTGGTGTTCATTGTTGCCGTCGGGAACTTGCTTGACACAAACGCGAAGGGAAGGCAGAACAGGAATCTCTTGGATGCTATTTCTATTTTTAGTAGGTTTAGGCTATTCCCCTTTTGGGCTAGGGCTACCAAGAATAGAATGGACTACATTAATGTTTTGGACCACTTAGAAGGTTGGATTAAAAGAACACTTGGGCTTATATAACTTAAATTCAAGACTAATCATAGTCTATAAAATACATATCCATAGCTTATGGGCTTGTAGCATTTAGGTTCTAAAATAATAGTTTATATAGGATGGCTCATTTATAGCCCATAGTAAAGTATCATATATTATATATATATATATATACAAGAGTGTATAAATCTCAAGCCCATAGGAAAATAATTATACTTATAATTATCTAAATAATTATTTAATAAGAAAATAACCCCTTATAATATTCAAAAGAGTAGTAGGAATTTTCGGGGTGTTACAATATTGCTTTAAAGATGCTTTTGATGGATTTTCCCGAATTTCTCTTGAAACCCTAGTTCCCAAATCATCATCATAACAACAAGATTCAAGAAATCAAGACTTAGATTCTTATTCTAGGAAAGGAAATAAAGCTATCTACCGAATAAAATTAAAGGTTTACCGAATCTTTGATGAAGCTATGAAGAAAATTGGCTATGGAGTTTTTGAAGCTTGAGGTTGAAGATGAAGAGAATTCTCCTCCCTTTCTCCTCTCTCTTTTTCGGCCAACACCAAGAAATGGGGGAAAAAATGGCTTTTTATTGTCTTAGTCAAATGGTTGACTAGTCAAAGTCCTAAGGATAAGATCTAAACTAATATGGAATAAAATAATCCCAAAATATCTTAACTTAGACTGTTGGGGATTAATTCAGATAAATTCTCGGTGGAACCTAATTTAATTCTCATAATTTTCGAAGCCAAAAATTAATTCCAGTCTAAAACTCCAAATTGGGCTAGGTTCGGTATCCTGCGAAATTCCGCGATGTACGATCACAAATAAATTTTGATTGCTATGGGCTAATCTAATAAAATAGGAAATTCCAGAATAATAGTAGGGTGTCTAAAAATCCATTTGTTAGGTCAAACGGGTTCGAATACTAGTTCCTAAAATTATTACGGTTCGTGACCGGTACGTAGATCGCAGCTTAATAACAACTATATTTCCTTATGAAAATTCTTTTGATGCTTCGGTCACTCATCTCAGGTATGTCTTAACTTAAGAACATATTTCTCGAACCTTAATCTGATCCGAAATGACGAGGGGTTACAAGGCTATCCAGGTTAGTTGTTAGTTCTTCTCGTTAGTGTTAGCACCGTAGTAGAACCCTGTAGTGTAGCTGAGTAGTTTAGCTTAGTTTATGTTCTGCATGTTAGTTGGGTTGGGTAAGTTTGAGTTTAGTATGTGTTTAGTTAGCTGCATGTTAGTATGTTTGTTGAGTTTAGGGTTGGTTGAGCAATCGTTCTTTTCGAATCTTCCGTTGAATCTTCGTTTCCTTTGAATCGTTTCGTTTTCAAGTTCCCGTTAGCTTTGAGCTTCGGGGACGAAGCTCCTTTTAAGGGGGGTAGAGTGTAACACCCCGTAAATTCATTTCAAGCCTTTCGGTTGTTAATTAATTCCTTGGGCAATCTAATTAATTCTTCGGGCAAGTTAATTAATTCTAATTGGGCTAATTCTTTCTATTTAATATATATATATACACTTGTATATATATTTCATGCCTAATTTAATCATTCTAATCAAGAGCCCAATTAATTGAATTTATTCTTGTAAGGGATTTTATTCAATTTGGACCCTTACAATATTTGTTATTAAATATTTTTACAAGCCCACATTCTTGATCATACATTATATATGTATATATTGATCCTAAGACATTCTTATGGGCTAATTCTTGTATTTAATTTGTAAGGGGTGAATTTAATAAGCCCAACTTACTAGTCTTGATTATATTTAAATTCCTACACCCATTATTTTATAAGTTACTTAAGCCCACATCATTTAATGTCTTACACCCTAAATATTGTATGTATTCTTGGTATATAACTTGAAGATCAAATTACCCTAAAGACTTTCACTCTTTCTTCCTCCTACTTAATACTCCTACACGCCATTTTCCTCTCAATATTGTCCAAAAATTCATCCTCATTTCCCTACAAGTTTTCAAGTAAAGGTTGCTCTTTTAAGCTTGGTTAGGAGTGGGTAAGTGCATCTATCCTAGAATCCATCTTGCATTTTGTGTTTTTAGTAATCTTTATGCTTGTTCTTATAAAGTTCTTTTGGGGTTCTTTGGGTAAAAGATGATCAAGGTGAAGGTGGGGCTTAGAGGACTATCTTGAGGCTTGATTGGTTGGAGAAAACCTCTAAAAGGTAACCATCTATGTCCATCAAATCTATTTTATTCACCTATTCTATATATGATGTTCTTGGTGTTGGAAATCCTGAAATTTCTTGTGTTTTGGCCTATTTCTTGGATGTATCTTGTTGGATTTCATCTTGATCTTTTGCTTAGTGTTGTATGATCATTGATGCTATGGATTTCCCTATTTTTGGCCTCTAAATTTGATGTATTGATGGTGTATTTTGGTATGGAATTTCCTCTCTGGAAGTGGAACATTTCGGGTCTGTTTGGTTTCTGGAAGTTCTGGGATGGGTTGACCTTGCGGAGGACACCAGCGGCACAATGTAACCCGCTGGTGCGATCCGCAAGGCCATGGCGGTGAAGTGTAACGGGTGAGCGTGTTCCGTGACGGAAGACCGCCTCCTCCTTGCGGAGGGGAGCGGCGGAGGTCGGTGGCCCGTTGAGGCTTTCCGTATGAACACTGGAGAATTTCGTTCCCAGTGAATGCTTTCTGTTGTTGTTGTCTGTTGTTGGCCCTTTGTTCTGATTATTGTTGGATTGTTTTGTTGGGTATTTTGCCATGATTTTTGGAGTATTTATCCATGCTTTTTGTTGGGTAATTACTATCATAATTTGGGGGATTGATTCTTGTCTTTGGTTTCCCATTCTTGTACTCTTGGTCTAATAATTCTTGGAATTCATTAACTGGGAGTTGGTTTGTGTTCATAGTTGAGATGAACACTTTGGTTGATTGTTTTGGGATGGTGTTGGGGTATGAGTATGAGATGGTGGTTCTGTTGGTATTGTTGGAGATTTGTTGGATGAACTAACTGTGCTACTTTTGACTATATTGACTATATTTGGGTTCATTACCCCTGTGATTGGACTTCGGTCCCTGTGATTGGGTTGATTACCCCTATGATTGGACTTAGGTCCCTGTGATTGGACTTCGGTCCCTATGATTGGGTTCATTACCCCTGTGATTGGACTCCGGTCCCTGTGATTGGACTTCGGTCCCTGTGATTGGGTTTTTACCCCTGCGTACCGGTTTTCCAGATTTGACTCTTGACTTCTGACTATGAGATTGGCTTGGTTTGGTGGTTGGGTTGACTTGGTTTGGAGGTTGGAGTCGGGATTCTCCTTTGGTTGGTCTGTGAGTCCTTTATGTTATTCGGTTGTACCTTGTTATTCTCGTTGAGTTTGGCTGGTTCTTTTGGATGACTATTCAGTTGGTATCTCGGTTATTGGTTCGTTTTGCGCTATGCTTTCTTGATTGGATAATGGTTTGCTCGATTGAGTCTTGGTTATTGATTCGTTCAGCTTCTTGTTGTTGAGTATCGATTTAAACTGTTGAACAGTTTGTTGGTGTTTATATTCTATATGGGTGTGTAAACCTATTTACAAACTTATGTATATCTATATCTCCTTGCGGGTGTGAATGGAGGTTGCTTAGCATTCTTTTGCTAATGGTTCTTTGTGTGTTTTCCAGGTATGGAGTAGTTATTCGTGAGCGCGCTAGAGCTTTCTCTATATGAGGATGATAGCCTTAGTTTGTGATGATTAGACTTTGATCTGTTGGGCATGTGTGCCGTTGAGACATTATGATACTCTTATTAGTGTTTTGAGTACTGTTGACTTGTATTCGGGTTTTGGAGAATTATGACTTGAGGATTTATCCTATCTTTTATCTATGACAGTTTAGTTGATTCTTATGCTTAGCCTGTGCATCTAGGCTGTGTTTATACCTAGATGTGGCATGACGCCCTTAGGTTTAAATTCGCTTCCGCTTTGTTATGAATGTTGGTTGAGATTGGCAGCTGTTATGTTAAGTTTTAGCTATCTCAGCCTGTGTGAGGTTGGGGTGTCACAACCTAAATCTAAGTTAAAATTCCTTGAAATCTTGTGTTATGTGGTTGATGGAATTTTAGGGTTTTGAGGAAAATTGGGGAAAATCACCTACAAAGACCTTCTACAAGTTTTGGAACCCATTTAAGGTAAGGAATCCCTTTATTTGGTTGAGGTTGTTTGGAACTAGGTGATTGATGATTTTGTGAAAATTATTTGGAGTGCTAGATGGAATTTTTGTGTATATAATGTATGTGTAAACATGTATACTGGTATTATTCATAATATATATGTGGACAAAATATTGTGTTGGTATGAAGTGGTTGTCAATGTGCCCAAAATATTTAATTTAAGTATACTAGGTATATTATAAATGGATGTAATGTATGTACATGTAATGTGGTATAGTAAATATATATATGTATATATATATATATATATATATATGTTTTATGTTATATGTATATATATATATATATGATACTGTATAAGTATATATATATATATATGTATATTAACGTAAAGTGTGTGTGTGTGTAACAAATTCTATGTAATATATATATGTATTACATGAAGTGTGTGTAATTAGCTGTGTAAGTATATATATATATATATTAACGTGGGTGTGTGTGAGTGTAATATATATATGTATATAATTATAAGTATTAATTACATATATATAAAGTATGTATATACATGTAGAATAGTATATAATATATATATACAAATTATACTCGTGTATTGTGTATGTATATATATATATATGAAGGTCGTATATATATGAGTACATATATAGGTATGTATGTATGATTAAAATGTCACCATTTGTGTGAGGCTTATGTGACACATGTGGAGTTGAAAGTGTAGGGTAATTACACTTGAATTACTTTAGTGACATAATGTTAGTGGATCATTCAAATGTTTTGAAAAGAAAAGGAGAATTTTTGAAATGGGTCAAAAGGGGAATTAATTTCCGAGTATTGGGATTACCCAAGTATGTTCCAACTAGTTTCAAAGCAAGAAAGGGGAAAGAATAGAAAAATATTTTCAAACCTTAGTTCTAGTAAAGTTGTGGAGGATCTTGTTAACCACGGAATAAAGATGAGCTTAAAGTGCCTATTCCGCATGGTAATTATGTGTATGATCAATCATACTGTGGGCGAAGTCTATTCGCGAGTACTATATCACCCGGAAAGAAAAAGACTCCTACGGGGGTGTGCACACTTAAGTATAGTCACTCTATGTTTGGGTAGGTGTCGTTCTTATGAACCTAGTGAGGCTAGCTAGGAATCATTCCAACGCTCCTATAAGTCCAGGGGATCAGTATTAGACCGGGCGATGACCACTGAACCCGAGTTCAACGATCCAAGTGGTCAGAAGTGGAGAAAGGACTCCAAAGGTCTCACACTTTCTATCTAGGACTAAGATGAATTTTGAAATGTGAATGTAGTTACTCCGTAGCTACGGGAAAGAAAGATGTGACAAGTAATTAAATACCCAAAGTTTGTGGGTAATTTTTCTCTTTGAAAGGTGAAAAATGATGAGACTCTCTTTGTGAGGGAAAGTTTTCTACTAAAATGATTACAAGCATGATATACGAACTATGTTTATATTACTTGTTAGTATGCTTATCTATTTAAACATTATATTATTGAGTATGGGAATGATTACTAAATGACCTTGTCAAGAAGGAATGTTATCAACATTATTGAATTCTATTCATGATGTATGCAAGCTGTGAATTATAACTGTTGCAGGTAGAATCTTGCAGATGAGTAAGGTATAGGGTATCCTAAGTAATATTTTGTTTTCAAAACCTTTACTTAGTTTTAAATAACTCTTGGATATCCTTACTTAGCCGTCGTGCTAACTACACTTCACCGTGTTTTTATCAGATGCCGTCTAGCGTGAGTTCTTACAGCCCGGTGAGCTCCGAAAGCTCACCGGAGTATGTGTGCCAGGGTATGGATTACGATGATTATATGCAGATGATGGAGGGAGAGGACCCGTACACGCCCGGTTATGCTCCCGAGGCTCCCACGAACCCAGAGACTCATGTGGCTCCGGCGAATCCTTTTTACTCTTGTCCAGTTATGGACGAGATCCAAGTTGCATACGGCTTCTACCCTATAGAGCCGTTGGATGGCAGTGACCCCCTAGAGTTCATCGTGCACTATCCCTACCCCTGGGATCCTAGCCCTCTAGACGTTGGTGGGGAGTGGATGATGGTCATTACCACTTCCCGATTTTTGGACCATATTACATGATTTGAGGGAGAGTGGCATTTGGTTTGGGGGGAGTACACTGGCCCTGTATATCACTATCTTGACTAGGCACCGGATCCTTAGGAGTTTCTGGGAATTTGTTTTTGGTGTACATAAATTTTGGTAGCCGTAGTAATGGCTAGGCATAACCAGTACGTTAGGGTCGAACTTTGTGTTTTTGAGCCCGAGAGGCTTCCTATGTATGTATTTTGGAAACTATGAATCTTGCTTAATGAAGTTTCACATATTAACATGTCTGAAATTGTAAGAGTCTGTTGTGTGTTTACTGTGTTGAGAATAGTTCCTTTAGCCTGTGCACCTAGAGTGAGGTCTATCAAGGAAAGATAGAATTCTCTCTCTAGGTGTGGCGGTAACGCCTCGGATGTACGGGAGGGTAGGTCCGGGGTGTTACACCAAAACGATGGATATCAAGCGCAAAGACAATACAATTATGGATAGAAGCCTGCATATGGACAGACTGATAAGAACAGACTGATGTACAATCAAAACCAAGGAAATGGAAATCAAATGACTCAGTTCAGGCCGCAATATGACTCTCAGCTTGATTTTACTTAACAAAGAAGGGATGACATCCGTGAGGTAGATGAAAGACTTACAAGGACAATCATAGAACTCAAAAATGATCGGGCAAATCTGAAACAAGAAATTACTCAAGAGATTAGGCAAGAAATTTGTAGTCTTCGTCAAGAATCGAAGGCTACACTAAAGACAATCGAGAATCAAATCTCTCAGGTGTTTAAGATGATGTCAGATCGACACTACAGACAACTCCCGAGCAACACTGAAAATAACCCAAAAGAGAGAGTCAACGCCATTGATGCCAAAGAAGAAACACATGAGAAATGTGATCCAATGGATGCTATCTGTGGAACTTGCCAATGTAAGGTAGACGACCGAAGAAACAAGGCTATCTCTTGTAGTCTTAATCTTGAATTGAAGAATGCAAGTAGTGAATGTACCATATCCATGAAGGAACGCAAGAAGGAAACCACTTCGGAAGTTTGCCCGAAAGAAAAGGAACTACCAAGAGACAACATCAAAAGCTTAGAAGGAAAAGAAACAGCTCGAGAAGGTAAATTTAAAGCTTTTATTCAGAAATTATTTAATAGTGAAGAATGCCGTGAGTTGTTTGAGAATGACATTGGTGACAATTTTACATGTTTAAGCTAAGAATCTTCGGCTTGTTTGACTGAGGGAAACTGTGACACCCCAACCTTTCACAAGCTGAGATAGATAAAACTTAACACAACAGCTGCCTATCTCAACCAAAACATAACATAGCGGAAGCGAATTTAAAACCTAAGGGGCATCATGCCACATCTAGGTTAGGAAACACAGCCTAGATGCACAGGCTAACCAACGAAAGATAACTGCATAAACGATAATCCTCAAATCATGTCTCAAAACATCCCATCAACTAGTCGAGAGTATATAAAATCTCAAATGGCTCACAGGCCCGAAGCACAAAGTCTAAACAACATAAGCTAAGTCTAAGCATCCTCATAACGGTAAGCTCTAACGCGCTCTCGCTTAGACTTACTCCATACCTGGAAAACACACAAAGAACCATTAGCAAAAGACTGCTAAGCAACCACCATTCACACCCGCAAGGAAGTATAGATATACATAAGCTTGTAAATAGGTTTACACACTCATATAGAATATAAACACCAACAAACTGTTCAATAGTTCAAAACGGATACTCAACAACAATAAGCTGAACGAATCATAAACCAAGGCTCATCCAACGAAGCCAATAATCAACAATGAAAGTATAAGACAACAACAAATCCATAGCCAAGATACCAACTGAACAACAACCATAAAGAAACAACCAACCATAACCAAGAACAACGAGATATCAACCGAATAAACACAAGGAACTCACAGATACATAAACCAAGACAGAATTCCCAACTCCAATCTTCAACCCTCATACCAAAACCCAACCACAGTCAGAAGTCAGAAGTCAGAAGTCAGAAGTCAGAATCCAGAAATCCGGTACGCAGGGGTAATGAACCCAATCACAGGGACCGAAGTCCAATCACAAGGACCGTAGTCCAATCACAGGGACCGAAGTCCAATCACAGGGACCTAAGTCCAATCACAGGGGTAATGATTCCAATCACAGGGACCGAAGTCCAAAGTCAGAAGTCAGTAATAGCACAGTCAGTCCACCTACCCATCAACCTCCAAAAGATACTCAATGATCCACCACTTCATACTCATACTCAACTCAGCCCAAGAACCATCACTCAGAGTGCTCATCTCATATATGAACACCAACCAACTTCCAAATAATATAATCAAGGATTCAACCAACCAAATAATACACTCATATAAAGGACTAAGAGGTATGAATAAATACTCCAGAACCAGAGTAACATATCCAATAGAATACTCCAACAAATGAGGAAACAAATGAGGAAACAGACAACGGATCACTCACCTCCACCAACCACTACCACCTTACTCTCACGGAGGACTCTGGCGGGTTACATTATGCCGCTAGAGAGCCCCGCAAGAGCAATTCTGTGACACCCCAACCTCACACAGGCTGAGATAGATAAAACTTAGCACAAACCGCTGCCTATCTCAACCAACAAACCAAACATAGCGGAAGCGAATTTAAAACTTAAGGGCGTCATGCCACATCTAGGTATAAACACAGCCTAGATGCACAGGCTAATCATAAGAATCAAACTAAGCTGTCATATATAAGATAAAATAGAATCCTCAAGTCATAGTCATCAAAACCCAAGTTCTAGCCAAAAGTATATAATGTCATAAAATCTCATAGTGGCACACAGGCCCTACAACCAACGTCTAAACAAGATAAACTAAGGCTAAACATCCTCAGATAGAAAAGCTCTAGCGCGCACACCCCAACCTTACACAGGCTGAGATAGATAAAACTTAACACAACAGCTGCCTATCTCAACCAAAACCATAACAAAGCGGAAGCGAATTAAAACTTAAGGGCGTCATGCCACATCTAGGTATAAGCATAGCCTAGATGCACAGGCTAAACGTAAGGATAAACTAAGCTGTCATATAATTAAACCAGAATAAATTCTCAAACATAATCCATACATAATTATCCAAAAGTACCCAAAAGACTAATCAAGAGTATATAGTAATATCTCAAGGCACACAGGCCCAAAACCAAAGTCTAAACAAGGTAAACTAAGTCTACGCATCCTCAGATAGAGAAACTCTAGCGCGCTCTCGCATAGACTACTCCATACCTGGAACAAAACACGCAAGAACCATTAGCAAAAGAATGCTAAGCAACCACCATTCACACCCGCAAGGAGATATAGATATACATAAGCTTATAAATAGGTTTACACACCCATATAGAATATAAACACCAACAGACTGTTCGATAGTTCAAAACGGATACTCAACAACAATAAGCTGAACAAATCATAACCAAAACTCATTCGAATAAAGCCAAAGTTCAACGATGAAAGCATAAGACAACAACGAGTCATAACCAAGATACCAACTGAACACAAGTATAAGGAACAATCAATCATAATCGAGAACAACGAGATATCAACCGAATAAACAGAGACTCACAACCAAAGAACCGAAAGAAACTCCCAACACCAACCACCAAACCTCACACCAATCATCATACCGAACCCAACCCCAAATCAGAAGCCAAGTACACAGGGGAAAAACCCAATCACGGGGACCGAAGTCCAATCACAGGGGTAATCGACCCAATCACGGGGTAATGAACCCAATCACGGGGTAATGAACCCAATCACAGGGGTAATAAACCCAATCACAGGGACCGAAGTCCAATCACAGGGGTAATCAACCCAATCACGGGGGTAATGAACCCAATCATAGGGGTAATGAACCCGAATACAAACAATAGTAGCACAACTAGTTCACCCACAACCTCCAATGATACCAACAAACCAACATCACATACTCATACTCCAATTTCAACCCAAACCAACCAAACAAAGTGTTCATCTCATCTATGAACACAAACGAACTCCCAGGTAATTGAATATCAAGAATCAATAGACCAAGAGTACAAAAAGGGAAACTAAAGACATGAATAAATCTCCAAGACAAGGTAGTAAATACCCAACAAAAGGCATGGATAAATACTCCAAAGACATGGTAAAATACTCCACAAAACAATCCAACAATAATCAGAAACAAAGGAGAAACAACAGACAACAACATCACAAAACAGTCTCTGGGAGCAGATTTGTAACACCCCGAAAATTCCTACTACTCTTTTGAATATTATAAGGGGTTATTTTCTTATTAAATAATTATTTAGATAATTATAAGTATAATTATTTTCCTATGGGCTTGATATTTATACACTCTTGTATATATATATATATACAATATATGATACTTTACTATGGGCTATAAATGAGCCATCCTATATAAACTATTATTTTAGAACCTAAATGCTACAAGCCCATAAGCTATGGATATGTATTTTATAGATTATGATTAGTCTTGAATTTAAGTTATATAAGCCCAAGTGTTCTTTTAATCCAACCTTCTAAGTGGTCCAAAACATTAATGTAGTCCATTCTATTCTTGGTAGCCCTAGCCCAAAAGGGGAATAGCCTAAACCTACTAAAAATAGAAATAGCATCCAAGAGATTCCTGTTCTGCCTTCCCTTCGCGTTTGTGTCAAGCAAGTTCCCGACGGCAACAATGAACACCAATCTCTCATTCTTTCCCTCTCTCTCCCACCTCTCCCTCACAGCTAGATCGGCGGCAACATCAAGCCAGCAGCAGTGGTGAGCTCCAACGGCGGCGACGGGATTCTTGGCCTGTTTTCGGCGACGAACAGCAGAGCCTTCACGTCCCGGTGGGAATGCAGCAGGCGATCGACAACAACGTAAGAGGGTAACAGCTGGACGTCCCTCTCGGTTAGCAATCCTTGCGATCGGAAAAGGAGCGGCTTTGGTCTCTCTCGTCGTCGGCAAAGTCTGTGGCAGTGGCTACGGCGATTTCTCCCTTCTTGTTCCTCGTCGGCGTGCCATAGCAGAGTGCAGAGCGACGGGTTTCACACATCGGTTCCCGACGGCAGGAGAGAAAGCGGCGATCATCGTCGTTACTTCCGCGGAACGGAGTAGCGGGCGTCGTGGCGGCTCTCCCCTCTCCGCTCGGCCAAGAACGAAAGCAGGCGACGCGGTAGCAGCTCCGTGAGTCCATGCCGCATCCACGTTCCACCTCCCATGTTCGACGACAAGCAACAGAGTGCGGTGCGATCCTCGGTTCCTCTCCGAAGCAAGTGGCGCGGCCTCATTCCCCTCTCGAAGTCTCCTGCGTTCGGCGTCAAGAAGGAACAGCAAATCGATCGACGTAGGTTAGGGGTCACAGCAACGGCAGAAGGTGGCGGCTTGGCCTTGTCCGTCTTTGGAGACCGGCAGAACGACGAAGGATGTAGGTGGGAGGTTGCAGATCATAACCCAAGAGGCAGAGTGGTCGAGTGGTGTGGTGCTTTGGTGCTTAGTTCAAAGGCGTGGGTTCGATTCCCGGTCTGGACAGTTTAAGGTAATGTTTTGGTTATTAGTAAGCTTTATAGTTTTAGTATGTAAGTCATAATACTGTAAGGTTAGATTAGTACGGTTCACATGGTCATATTATATTAGCCTTATAAGCATGGATTATAGGATTATTATAGGTTATAGTGACCCGATTAGGAGATAGTAGTATTCTTGTTAATAGTCTTAGTAACGGTATTAGAGTTATATTAATCTTCAGGTTCACGTGAACCTGAAGATTAATATAACTCTAATACCGTTACTAAGACTATTAACAAGAATACTACTATCTCCTAATCGGGTCACTATAACCTATAATAATCCTATAATCCATGCTTATAAGGCTAATATAATATGACCATGTGAACCGTACTAATCTAACCTTACAGTATTATGACTTACATACTAAAACTATAAAGCTTACTAATAACCAAAACATTACCTTAAACTGTCCAGACCGGGAATCGAACCCACGCCTTTGAACTAAGCACCAAAGCACCACACCACTCGACCACTCTGCCTCTTGGGTTATGATCTGCAACCTCCCACCTACATCCTTCGTCGTTCTGCCGGTCTCCAAAGACGGACAAGGCCAAGCCGCCACCTTCTGCCGTTGCTGTGACCCCTAACCTACGTCGATCGATTTGCTGTTCCTTCTTGACGCCGAACGCAGGAGACTTCGAGAGGGGAATGAGGCCGCGCCACTTGCTTCGGAGAGGAACCGAGGATCGCACCGCACTCTGTTGCTTGTCGTCGAACATGGGAGGTGGAACGTGGATGCGGCATGGACTCACGGAGCTGCTACCGCGTCGCTGCTTTCGTTCTTGGCCGAGCGGAGAGGGGAGAGCCGCCACGACGCCCGCTACCTCGTTCCGCCGGAAGTAACGACGATGATCGCCGCTTTCTCTCCTGCCGTCGGGAACCGATGTGTGAAACCCGTCGCTCTGCACTCTGCTATGGCACGCCGACGAGGAACAAGAAGGGAGAAATCGCCGTAGCCACTGCCCACGACTTTGCCGACGACGAGAGAGACCAAAGCCGCTCCTTTTCCGATCGCAAGGATTGCTAACCGAGAGGGACGTCCAGCTGTTACCCTCTTACGTTGTTGTCGATCGCCTGCTGCATTCCCACCGGGACGTGAAGGCTCTGCTGTTCGTCGCCGAAAACAGGCCAAGAATCCCGTCGCCGCCGTTGGAGCTCACCACTGCTGCTGGCTTGATGTTGCCGCCGATCTAGCTGTGAGGGAGAGGTGGGAGAGAGAGGGAAAAATGGAGATTGGTGTTCATTGTTGCCGTCGGGAACTTGCTTGACACAAACGCGAAGGGAAGGCAGAACAGGAATCTCTTGGATGCTATTTCTATTTTAGTAGGTTTAGGCTATTCCCCTTTTGGGCTAGGGCTACCAAGAATAGAATGGACTACATTAATGTTTTGGACCACTTAGAAGGTTGGATTAAAAGAACACTTGGGCTTATATAACTTAAATTCAAGACTAATCATAATCTATAAAATACATATCCATAGCTTATGGGCTTGTAGCATTTAGGTTCTAAAATAATAGTTTATATAGGATGGCTCATTTATAGCCCATAGTAAAGTATCATATATTGTATATATATATATATACAAGAGTGTATAAATATCAAGCCCATAGGAAAATAATTATACTTATAATTATCTAAATAATTATTTAATAAGAAAATAACCCCTTATAATATTCAAAAGAGTAGTAGGAATTTTCGGGGTGTTACAAATCTGCTCCCAGAGACTGTTTTGTGATGTTGTTGTCTGTTGTTTCTCCTTTGTTTCTGATTATTGTTGGATTGTTTTGTGGAGTATTTTACCATGTCTTTGGAGTATTTATCCATGCCTTTTGTTGGGTATTTACTACCTTGTCTTGGAGATTTATTCATGTCTTTAGTTTCCCTTTTTGTACTCTTGGTCTATTGATTCTTGATATTCAATTACCTGGGAGTTCGTTTGTGTTCATAGATGAGATGAACACTTTGTTTGGTTGGTTTGGGTTGAAATTGGAGTATGAGTATGTGATGTTGGTTTGTTGGTATCATTGGAGGTTGTGGGTGAACTAGTTGTGCTACTATTGTTTGTATTCGGGTTCATTACCCCTATGATTGGGTTCATTACCCCCGTGATTGGGTTGATTACCCCTGTGATTGGACTTCGGTCCCTGTGATTGGGTTTATTACCCCTGTGATTGGGTTCATTACCCCGTGATTGGGTTCATTACCCCGTGATTGGGTCGATTACCCCTGTGATTGGACTTCGGTCCCCGTGATTGGGTTTTTCCCCTGTGTACTTGGCTTCTGATTTGGGGTTGGTTCGGTATGATGATTGGTGTGAGGTTTGGTGGTTGGTGTTGGGAGTTTCTTTCGGTTCTTTGGTTGTGAGTCTCTGTTTATTCGGTTGATATCTCGTTGTTCTCGATTATGATTGATTGTTCCTTATACTTGTGTTCAGTTGGTATCTTGGTTATGACTCGTTGTTGTCTTATGCTTTCATCGTTGAACTTTGGCTTTATTCGAATGAGTTTTGGTTATGATTTGTTCAGCTTATTGTTGTTGAGTATCCGTTTTGAACTATCGAACAGTCTGTTGGTGTTTATATTCTATATGGGTGTGTAAACCTATTTATAAGCTTATGTATATCTATATCTCCTTGCGGGTGTGAATGGTGGTTGCTTAGCATTCTTTTGCTAATGGTTCTTGCGTGTTTTGTTCCAGGTATGGAGTAGTCTATGCGAGAGCGCGCTAGAGTTTCTCTATCTGAGGATGCGTAGACTTAGTTTACCTTGTTTAGACTTTGGTTTTGGGCCTGTGTGCCTTGAGATATTACTATATACTCTTGATTAGTCTTTTGGGTACTTTTGGATAATTATGTATGGATTATGTTTGAGAATTTATTCTGGTTTAATTATATGACAGCTTAGTTTATCCTTACGTTTAGCCTGTGCATCTAGGCTATGCTTATACCTAGATGTGGCATGACGCCCTTAAGTTTTAATTCGCTTCCGCTTTGTTATGGTTTTGGTTGAGATAGGCAGCTGTTGTGTTAAGTTTTATCTATCTCAGCCTGTGTAAGGTTGGGGTGTCACACACACACACACATATATATATATATATATATATATATATATATATATATATATATATAGGGTCATGTTCAAGTGTGGCCATGCTCTTAGGTGTGAACAGTGCGGCCTCACCACTATGTATACAGATATACACCACTCAGTGTTAGAAAATGCACCACACAAATATGCATCGTTAGGGACGCATCACCCAAAAACACACCACTAGGTATGCAAATATACACCACACAGTATTAGCAAATGCACCATTAGGGGCATGGGAGTTATGGTGCATTATTTTGGGTGTGTGGTGTGTTTTATGGTGTTTTTGTGTATTTTCATTGTGGTGTGTTTCTTAACATTGAGTGGTGTATTTCGTAACATTGAGTGGTGTGTGACCGCACGGCCACACCTAAGAGCACGGCCACATTTGATTAATATTCTATATATATATATATATATATATATATATATATATATATATATATATATATAATAATAAAGGAAAGGGAGATGCTCACACCAGCAAGAAGAGAAGAACAACAGAAAGGACTGTAACCAAACGAAAGGAGAGAAGAGAGGATAAACAGAATGAGATCCCAACTAGGTTGATTTCTCAACTGGACAGGAAGAAAATGAGCCCCAACTAGGTTGATAACTCAATAGGACATGAAAGAAACTAACCAACAGAAAAAACAGGAAACAGACGAAAGGAAAGAGAAGAAAGAGGAGCAAGGAATCAAGGATACAACAACCAGCTTCCGACAACAAAGGAACGCACAAACAGAAGGAACTATAAGCAAGTCAAAAACAATCAGTGCAAAGACAAATACTATCAATCTTAAGAAGCAGCTGCAAACCAAGGAACAGAGATATTAGCTGCAAGGAATCTACTCAATAAAGAGTCAACCAAGCAAAGACCAGCAAAATCAAGAACTAGGCACCAAAGGGCCACCATGTCAAACTTAAAGAAACAAAAGAATTCCAAGGGAAAAACAAAGGACTCAAATACACAGTCCCACCAGCAAACTGGAAACCAGAATTTTTATTTTTTTTTTTTTTTTGTTTTTTGTTTTTTCTTTTATCTATGAAGAGCAAAAACTACTCGGAAACAGTCCGAAGCTATACATGAGACAAGATTATTCACATTAAAGTTTGTAGCTTCACGCACAACCGAGTTCCTACATCTCCAAAGATGGTAGACAGTGCATGCTAAAGCAATTACGATTCTTTTGGACTGTAATCGGCACCCATTATGAAGCCTTCGGATCCACTTAATCGAGCTTCGGATGGCAATGGTTGTCTTTGAGAACCCAAACAACTCCCTTACTTTATTCCAAACCTGCAAAGAGAATGAACATATAAAGAATAAATGGTTAGCAGTCTCCAAATTCCCTTCACAGAAAGAGCACTCAGCTTCAAAATCATTAAGGAAAAGTTTATCCTTTGTAGACAATCTATTTTTCAAAGCAAGCCAAAGTATGAAGGAAAATTTACGTGGAATGCAAGATTTCCACGCAAATTTCCAGCACACAGCCTCATTAGATTTGACCCTCAACATCTCATAAATGACAGAAATCTAAAATTTATTATTCGTGAAGGCAGATAGAAGGAATGACCTAACATGATGGTCACTGCCTAAACGATCTACAAGCAAATTTCTAACAGCATATAAGGCTTTGAGCAAAGGCGAATCTCTTTGTTTGGAAACCCAGACCCAAAGATCTTCAAACTTGAGGTAAACTCCATTAACCCACTTGATCCATAGGGAGTCTCTTTTAGAGTGAAGATCCCAAAGGATTTTGGTCAAGAATGCTTTATTCCAAACCAACAGATTATGAAGTCCAAGACCTCCTTCACTCTTTAGGACACAAAGTTTATCCCAAGCAACTAGTGCACACTTGCCACCCCGAAGAAAATTCCTACATAAGACAGTAAGCTGATCTATAACACAATGAGGAATAGAAAAATTTTTCATCCAGAAACTTATTGTTCCTTGTATAACCGATGACAGAAGCTCAAGCCTCCCTGCATAAGTGGTATGGTTTCCACGCCAAGCATCAATCTTCTGGGAGATTGATTTAATAAGAGGGGAGAAATAAGTTGCTTTGAGCTTGCATGCATCCAATGGAACCCCTAAATACCTGACTGGTAGCTCTTCTTTTGGGAACTCAACAAATTCAAGCACATCACCTTAAACACCTGCGGCAAAAACATTAGATTTATTGATATTGACCGTGAGCCTAGAAGTATATTGCAGGTGCTTCAAAGCCTCAAGTAGCACTTTGACCGAAGGAGGGTCCCCCCTACAGAACAACATCAGGTCATCCACAAAAGCCAGATGGGTAATCTTATCCTTGGAACACAAAGTATGGTAAGCAAACCAAGGAACTCTTGCCATATCTTTAAGGCTTCTGGAGAGATATTCAATACAACACGCAAACAACATAGGGGAGATTGGGTCACCTTGTCTTATTCCCCTTTTTCCTTTGAAATTTCCATAAAGCCCACCATTTATAGAGATTGAAAAAGAAGTGGTTGTAATGCATTGTAGAATCCAGTGAATGAACTGTTGTGGAAATTGCAGGCCGGTCAGAACTTCCTCAATAAAATCCCAACTGATTGTATCATATGTTTCCCTTAGATCCACCATGAGCATACACCTCGGTGAGATTCTTTTCCTTGCATAACCCTTGATGAGTTCCTGGGCCAAGAAAATGTTATCAGACATAACTCTCCCTTCAACAAAGGCTGCCTGGGCTTTATCAATTATGGATGGTAGAACACTACTAATCCTCAATGATAGGACCTTGGAAATTCCTTTATCAGCAGATGAAGTAGGAAGAATGCAGCATATCAGCAGATTAAGTAGCCCAATGCTAAGGTAGTGAAGGGAGAATAACAACTGATCTGAAAGAGTGAAGACATAGCTCAATATGTAGAAGCTAAGTAAGGAAGGAACAACTGACTTAGAAGAAGGAAAATCGAAAAAGGTAAAAGACTTGGAAGAAGATAGATCAACTAAAGGTAGCAAAGCAGTAGACTTGAAGGAAATAATTAGCCGAAATCTACAAATTAAGAAGCTACCAACGTAGAAGTGAGGAAGATTCCAAATCAAGACAAAGATTAATATGTTTAGATCAAGACAAAGTACAACACGTCCAAATTTGAATTAGCGTAGCACTTGAGGAAAAGGATAAGATTGTTACGCAACAAGACAAGGGTGTACAACTGCACAATCATGGAGTTTTTGGCAGCAAGGACACTTGTCAAAATGTGGTGCAACCGGCAACTTCCAATTGAGGTTGTTTTTACCAGCCTACCCCCACCTCTATCCTATAAATAGAGGGCTCCGAAGTTTAGAGAAGACATGAAAAAGAGAATGCAAAAATATAGGCATGAAGTGAAAAGCAAGGTGCAAGAAAATCAAAGAAAGGTGAAAAGGCGTTCAAGTTATTATGCTTAAAAGTTTGAAGGAAGAATATGAACATCAAGGCAATGTCTAGATAAATTTCATATATTTTTTAGATTCAAAAGAGATTATGCGTGAATGAGAAATTTATTGTCAAAATTTACCCATTAAGTTGTGCAAAGTGAAGGTTGGGAATGCTTGAAGATTCGTTTGTCTATATTGAAAAAGTATGTGAGTTTGAATTAGTATAAATATATATATTTTCACCTTGAAAGTTGTAAAATATGTTGTTAAAAGACTCTATTTTGTGCACACACGCAATGCATACAATATGAATTGCGGAAAATAAGTGACCTTAGATATCAAATTATATCCAACATCTTGTTCATGAAGGTCTTGCTAGGGGTGGGCGTTTTGGGCTTTGGTTCAATTTTTTTTTCGGTTTGAAACGGTTTGGATTTAATTCGATTCGGTTTAAGATCCCCAAATTTCAACATTTCTTAATTTTTTGAACATACTATCACATAAATGATATCCAAAATCTAAACATTATATAACAAAATAGCAATTCAAAGTTCAACATACTACAAAGTACTAATTGTGAGGTAAAAAAATAATTGCAGTAAACAACAAAAGTGCAAAGTAGAGAACAAACTATAAAGAAATTATTATTGTTGTTGGTTTTGTTGTTGTTGTTGTTGTTGTTGTTGTTGTTGTTGTTATTAAAATCCAACGGTATTCGGTTCAGTTCGGTTTTACCAAATCGTTCGATTCGATTCGATTTTTAATCAAAGCGTTCTATTTTTCAGTATATTACTAGTTCGGCTCGGCTGTGGATAAATAAAAAAAAAACTAGTTATAAATAAAAGTTAAAAAAAAAAAAAAAAAAAAAAAAAAAAAAAAAAAAAAAAAGACCTAGCTAAAAGTTAGTTGTTTGACTAACAGCAAAAAATTATGTGTAAGTTGAAAAGTTATGAGTTATAAATGAAAATTTATTCAGCTATGTAATTGTGGTTAAAATTGTAAGGTAAAATTAAATATTGATTGAGGATAATATAGTAAGTTTTTATTTTTGGTAAATTCACTGGGTCTTTCTTCGTCCTCAGGTCCACCCGTGTGCGCTCTATTGAACCCGAGTTCTCTTGAAATTCTTGCTCACTTGCCACTTGAGCTATCCCATTGAGTTTCTCAATTTTTTTTAGTACTATTGAATCTATTACAAGGTAATATATGTTTTATATTTTCTCTATATGGTGCAACCTAAAGAGTCAATAAACCACCATCGAATTCAGTCATGTGATCTTCCTCAGGGAGGTGATTGAGTGATTGGCTATTTTCTTATTTAACAGTTCTTATATCGTGGACCGCAGTCCACAATGCATTATGGATCGTGGTCCCAAAACGACGTTGTTTTAGTAAGTGGGAGACGGAGCCCGTAATTGACACTACAGTTCATCTCAAAAGATACTGCCTTAAATTTGTTTTGATATTATCGAATGAAACTGTAGTTATATCAAAATGTAACTGTAGTTGTGTTGAAATGTAACTGCAGCGTATATGAACGGATACTGAATAACAGTTTCACATTTGTGTTTTATATTATCAAATGAAACTGTAGTTATATCGAAATGTAACTGTAGTTGTGTTGAAATGTAACTGCAGTGTATATAAACTGATACTGAATAACAGTTTCACATTTGTGTTTTTATATTATCGAATGAAACTGTAGTTATATCAAAATGTAACTATAGTTGTGTTGAAATGTAACTCCAGTTGTGTTGAAATGTAACTGCACTGTATATGAAACGAAAGTGAGTGGCGCGAATTCATCCGTCTGTTTTTCATGTGAAGACTTAGTATTATGCTCTTTATTATATATTTGTGGTTAATATTATTCCTTAATATTTTCTCCTTTGCCTAGTCTTATGGTCAGGTATAACCACACCTTATTTCAAGGCTCTGTAATCTATATAAAGCCTTGTACTCATGTTGAATAAATCACAACTCTTTGCATTCTATTATGGTATCACAGCCTACACTCTAACGAGAAAAACAAAAAAATTTTCTTTCCCCTCCTCTCTTCCCTATCATGGTTGTTGCCAACACCCCTGCCATAACTCACCTCCACGCTCCAACCCATTTATCAATTAAGCTTACATCTTCTAACTTTCCCATTTGGAAGAAACAGGTCGAGTCTACTCTTATCGGACTCGACCTCCTGGGCTACATCACGGGCTCTACTACAGCTCCGGCGAAGTACTCCGATGCTGCTAACACTACAATTAATCCCTCCTACACAGCTTGGTTCAGGCAGGATCAAATTATTCTAAGTGTCATTCTTGGCAGCCTTTCCGATGTCTTGCAGCCGGTTATCTCATCCGCTGCTTCTGCGAGTGATGTATGGACACGTCTGTCCACCAATTGTGCCGCTACGACGCGGGGACGTGTGGTTTCGCTAAAAACGAAACTTGCCAAAAATCCTAGGGCCAACCGGTCTATTGACTCGTATATGAGGGAAATGCGAGCCATTGCCGACAACTTGGCCCTTGCTCAAAGTCCGGTGAGTGAAGAAGACTTCGTGGTTCATATATTCACGCAACTTGGCGATGAATACAACCCTATTGTGGCAGCTCTTCGCGTGCGAACCGAGACTATCTTGTTTAGTGAGCTGCAAGATGGGCTCACTGATTTTGAGAGATTGATGAAAGATAACGAAGCTGCCTCGCACATCCATATGCCAACTGCAAATGCCACACAGCGCCGGTATAATAGCTCAGCTGACTCCCAGTTTCAAAATTACAATCGGTGCGGCAGAGGGCACCAAAACCAAGTGAGGAATAATGCCAACCGGTCTGCCAGGTACTGTAATTATTGTGAATATCCAGGGCACGGCACTAAATTCTGTCGAAAACTAGCCAAGTTTTTGAAGGAGAACAATGTGGCTGTGCTTGAGCCGCAAAACACCGCTCGTCAATCTCCTTCGGTTCATGCAACGTCAACCGCAACTTCGCCTACTCAGTCTTGGCTTATGGACACCGGAGCCTCGCATCACACGGTTAATGATGCCACGTCACTCCATACTCTGACGGACTACACCGGACTTGACGAAATTGTACTGGGAGATGGTAAGTCACTACGTATCTCACACACTGGGTCGGTTTCTATACCCTTGAATAGTCGGTCTCTAGTGTTATCTGATGTATTGTGTGTTCCAAATTTACACAAAAATCTTGTTTCTGTTTCCAAACTCTATAGAACTAACTCCGTTTCTGTTGAATTCTTTGACACATATTTTGTGGTTAAGGATCGGCAGTCGGGAACTCCTCTCGTACGGGGTCCAGTGGTGAGTGACGTTTACAACCTCCCGGTCCAGCGGCCTCAGCTTAATGTTTCCACCAAGTCTTCCTTGTCAAGTTGGCATCATCAGTTTGGTCATCCCACTCTAAAGTGTTAGCATGTCTTCTTCGAAATAACAATATTCATTTTATGCCTGATGAGCTTAACGCATTTTCCTGTAACTCCTGCCACATTAATAAAAGTCACAAACTCCCGTTTTCCTTTAATTCCATGACTAGTTCACGACCATTGCAGTTACTTTACACAGATGTGTGGAGTTCTACAACGGTCTCCGTGGACGGCTTCAAATATTATATCAACTTTGTAGACCATCACACCAAATATGTATGGTTGTTTCCAATTAAACTTAAGTCTGATGTTCTTACTATATTTCTCCAGTTTAAACGCATGGTAGAGTCTTATTTTGTCTACAATATTGTTTCGATATTTTCTGATAATGGGGGGGAGTATATCAAATTGATTCCTATCTTTAATTCTGTGGGTATTTCACACTACACCTCACCTCCGCACACCCCGGAACACAATGGGCCGGCTGAGCGCCGGCACAGGCACATTGTCGAGACCGGTATGGCATTACTTCACTATGCGTCCATGCTAGTCTCGTATTGGCCCTATGCATTTCAAACCGCTGTTTATCTAATAAACCGAATGCTAACTGCACTCCTTGGACACTCTACACCATATGAAAGGTTATTTAATAAACACCCAAACTACCGAAAAATTTAGCCATTCGGGTGCCTGCGTTATCCTTGGTTAAAACCGTACTTTCCAGCTAAATTAAATCCAAAGTCCCTTCCCTATGTTCTTTTAGGTTATTCGTTAAGTCAGTCTGCCTATAAATGTTTAGAAATATCCAGTGGCCGAGTCTATGTTTCAAGTCACGTCCAGTTTGTGCCAAATAAATTTCCATTTAGGACCATGGTTAGCCAATCTGTGTCAACTAACCCAGATGTGTGTTTGAACGTGGGTGAGCCTCTGCCTTTGTCTCCTTTGGTCTCTGCAGGTCATATTGGACTACCTCCCACTGGTGGACATGACTCACGTACCTTGGCCGTGACAACAATTGCAGCTCTAGTGCCGGTACAACATCACCCTCCGTCAGCTTTGGAGATCACTACAGTAGGGTCACTGGCTGCTCCTTCATCGTCTGGTCCGGCTTTGAGCCCTCGTACGTCACACCTTGCTTCGGTTCCATCGTCGCCTGTATTTGCTAATCAATCGCCCGTTGGCTTGGCGGCTCCGAACTCATCTATGGCTGTTGATCTTCAAGATCCGTCGCGATCTGAACAAGTATCTCCATCGGTGGAGGTAGCGTGTTCAGAGGAAACGGTGGAGGCAGTGCGTTCAGTTCATGCACCTGGTTCCATGTCGGCACCCTCAACGCAAGCAGGTTCCTTGCCGACTTCCTCCGCGCAGGCAGATTTCATGCAGGATGGCGATAGTGGTGCTACGGTCACAACCGGTCAAGCGGCTGTAGTCGCTCCCCTGCGGCGGTCGAACGAACAGCGTCGTCCGAATCCTAAGTACTTTGGCGATAAATTTGTCAACCTGACGACCTCTCATCTTATTCCTCTGTCTGTTGAACCACGCACCGTAGCTCAAGCGGTAAAATGTGACTTGTGGCGGGCTGCTATGACAGATGAGTTTAATGCATTGTTGAAAAATTCTACTTGGGAGTTAGTGCCCCGAGCCAATCGTAATGTGGTTGGCTGTAAGTGGGTGTTCAGGGTTAAACGCAGACCTGATGGCTCTGTAGACAGGTTCAAGGCCCGGCTGGTTGCCAAGGGTTTTTTACAGGAACCGGGACGAGACAACTTTGAGACCTTCAGCCCGGTGGTTAAACCGGTCACTGTGCGGGTTATTCTCAGCATTGCATTATCACGGGATTGGGCGTTACGTCAATTGGACGTGAATAATGCCTTTTTAAACGGTACACTGTTCGAGGAAGTCTATATGGCACAACCAGCGGGGTTTGTTGATGATGACAAGCCTAATCATGTCTGTCGGTTAAAAAAGGCTATTTATGGGCTAAAGCAAGCTCCTCGGGCTTGGTATCTTGAATTATCAGACTTTCTAGTTTCTTTTGGTTTTAAGAAGTCTGTGGCAGACTCATCTCTATTTATTTATTGTACCTGTGATGTTCTCTTGTATTTCTTAGTATATGTAGACAACAATATCATTACAGGCAACAACGATGCCTTCACCACGAATTTTGTCCGTCGTCTATCTCGGCGGTTTTCATTGAAGGATTTGGGTCCCTTGCATCACTTCTTGGGTGTTGAAGTAGTGTCGACGACAACTGGTATGTTTTTGTCTCAAAGTCAGTATGTGGTTGACTTATTGGAACAGTTCAACATGACGGGGGCGAAGCCGGTCTCTACTCTTATGTGTACCTCAATTGATTTAGGTGCGGATCCAACACCTTTTGACTCCACGGCTTACCGCCGCACTATTGGGCGCCTCCAATACTTGGCGATCACCAGGCCTGATGTTTCGTTTGCGGTGAATCGATTGGCTCAATGTATGGCATCGCCGACTGAGAGTCATTGGCAAGCTGTAAAGCGAGTCTTGCGCTACTTAAAGGGTACGTTGCATTTTGGACTATACTTTCGCCGTGGTTGTCCTCTCTCTCTTGTAGCATATTCAGACTCCAATTGGGGTGGTGTCCGTGACGGGGGACGATCCACCACGGCCTACTGTGTGTTTTTTGGTTCCAATATCATCTCCTGGAAGTCCTCTAAACAACGGTCTGTGTCTCAGTCCTCCACGGAAGCTGAATTCCGGGCACTAGCTAATTCTGCTGCTGAAGTTATGTGGGTTCAAAGTCTATTACGTGAGCTTGGTGTTGGTTTGCGTTCTCCACCGCAATTAATTACTGATAACCTGAGTGCCTCATATGTGTGTAAAAACCCGGTTTTTCACTCGCGAATGAAGCACTTGGCGCTTGACTTTTTTTTTTGTGCGTGAGCAGGTTACGTCCGGGGCCCTGCGTGTTAGCTATGTTCGATCAGATGAGCAGGTAGCTGACCTATTGACTAAACCACTCAGTTATCGTTTGTTTGTTGTGTTTCGGTCCAAGCTTGGGCTCACTGACGGAGCCTCAATCTTGCGGGGCGTGTGAAGACTTAGTATTATGCTCTTTATTATATATTTGTGGTTAATATTATTCCTTAATATTTTCTCCTTTGCCTAGTCTTATGGTCAGGTATAACCACACCTTATTTCAAGGCTCTGTAATCTATATAAAGCCTTGTACTCATGTTGAATAAATCACAACTCTTTGCATTCTATTATTTCATTAATCAAAACGACGTCATTTTGATGCGCGGTCCACAATTCACAATGCATTGTGGACCACGGTCCACGATATAATTTGCGCTTATTTAACCCAGGAATATATATAATACTCCGTAATAAATATAAAACATGACAACATTTAATTAAAAAAGTAGAACAAATTAAAACAAAACAAAAAAAAAAAACATTTGAAAGATTGCATTAAAAAAATTGATTGTGGCAAAAAAGGAGCATGTATGCAAAATTAAGGAGGAGACTCCATGGGTAATGAAAACCTTTATTCTCTCAAAAACAACTGTCCTGAAAATACTCACAGCCCTTTGAATGCTTCTTCATTCTATCACCCTCCACAACTCTCTCCTCTTGCCTTTCTGCTCTGATCTTTCTAATTAATCCATCATCATTTTAATTATTATCTACTTTGCATTTTCGTTTCATCCAACAAGCTAAGCCTCCTCACCTTCACAGCATCACGAAATGGTATGCTTCTCGCTTCGATCTTCATCTATTTTCAAATACATAATATGCCCATACAATATATATAATTAACATACATGCATATATGTTTATTAAACAAAAGTAATGTTATGGAGGATTGTATGCATCCATAAGTTTATCAGTACGATCGATCCTGAAAGTTGAATGTTCTCAATTTAATTTGGATTTCACTATATATATTGTATTTGTTAATATGGTTCTAGTATGTATGTATACTTTTGCTCCGATATGATGGTGATTTGTGAAATTCGTGATTGTTATATATGTGAAATATAATGCATATGAGAAACTGCAAATTCTATAGTATTGTTACAGAATTTTATTAGTGACCGGGGGATAATATGATCGAAAGCTAATTGCGGGTTCAACATTAATTTTGTGATTAATAAAGAGCATTGCATAGAATGAGAAAATTATGTAACTGTAATTGATTGATATGATTGAACGAGAAAGATATATGTGTATGTATATGTATGAATTAATGTTGTGTTATGAGTAATGGAGTTTGTTGGAGGGGGAAGATATTGATAATGGTGTTTGACTAGGCAAATTCTGCATCTGGTGTGGGTGTGGTTGATGAATGCAAGCTGAAATTCATGGAGTTGAAGGCAAAGAGGTGCTTCAGGTACATTGTATTCAAGATTGACGAGGTGAGCCAGGTGGTGGTTGTAGAGAAAATGGGCAGTCACGAAGAGAATCATGTGGATTTCACCAACAGCTTGCCCGCAGATGAGTGTCGATATGCTGTTTTCGACTATGATTTCACCACTGATGAGAACTGTCAAAGGAGCAAGATCTTCTTCATTGCGTGGTAAATTACTGGCCATTTTGATTGATGATGATGAATGATTAAATGGTAGGTAGGGTTCACCTTCTGTGTTGGGCAGAGGCCGGTAAAGGGTCAAGTCCATCAATTGGTGATGGCTAGGGGATTGTTGGACATAGACCAGTAAAGGGCTAAGTCGAAAATGTGATATGATAGCGATCTAAGGAAATAAAGCTTTTGGCATAGTGATAAGCGTTTGATCCTAACATTCTGTTATGAACAACGTACTGTATTGTATATGCAGGTCTCCCGAAACAGCAAAGATAAGGAGCAAGATGGTGTATGCAAGCTCGAAAGACAGATTCAGAAGGGAGTTAGATGGGGTGCAGGTGGAGTTGCAAGCAACTGATGCTAGTGAGATGAGCTTGGACATCTTCAGAGACAGAGCTCACTAGACACAATCTCTCATCTCCCACAATATTTCTTAGTACCTACTGGTACTATACTACTGCTGCTTCTACTATAATTTTTACTTTTACTGCAAATTAGGCTTTCAGTTTAACTTATTCATAAGAGTCTCAATTGGGCTACTATGGCTGACTGTTGAGGGTTTTGTTACCACAAGCATCAACTTGTTATAGACTTTTTGTCCTTAATTATTTCTTCCAAACCTTTTCTATGTTCATTCAATACACTACTTTACATTGAACAGCTCTACCTCAATATTTCATTCTATTTGCTATGCTGTCTACCTCTCTGTCAACATACCAGAATTCTTGTAATCACAAGGTCACGAGTTCGAATTCCAGCCTTCTTGATTTGAGTCGGTCAGCTATAGACAACCTAAGTTGATTTATCTCCTTCTAGTCCTTTACTTACTAGGGTTACAAGGCATGATTTACCCAATGCACATTGTCGGCTAATAGCTGCAGGTTTCCTCGTCACCCCAGAAAAATATAAATAAATTGCCCCAAAGATTTCAGAAACAAGTTTTAGACCAGATTTGTAGTCTTGCAACACTAAATAACATATACCAAAACAATACTTGCAGTGCAGTAGGGTACAATACTAGACTAGACCAGACCAGACCAGACTAGATGTTTTGGATACATTCTTATACAAACATCATCTAGTATATGCATACTCTCGGGCACATAATATAAAGTCAATGTCCAGAATTCTACAGCTGGAGCTACTAAAAAACAACCAGCTCAAAAATATAGACAATCTGGTTCTCTAGATGGACAAGGGACTTTAATGCTCTGCAGAGGAGCAGTTCAAAGTGCTTTCGGTCAAAAACGCAGGATATATGCTGTACGTGTCATTGTGTCCTAAGAAGCTCATGTCGTTATAGGTAGGGAAATCCAATAGAAGTTGTAGAGCTGATTCAGATGAATCTTCCAACTCGTTGGAACATGATGTTTCAGACCCTTGTAGGGGATCATCGGTGTAAGATCTGTTACTCTTCCCCTCTGGGTCTTCATTTGGGTTGCCCCCTGCATCTGCAGAACCAGCTAGAGTGATGTCCATCTCGGTGGTGGTTCCTGAAGCTGACCCATATTTTGTTGATGAAGATGCTTGGGAGATCGGACTTTGACAAGCAAATTTGACTCCTTTCTTTAACTTACGAAATGCTTCTCCTATCTCCGAATTCCATATGCGTAGGAAAAAGTCAGCTTCAGAACCTCCAATTGTTGGTGGAACCAAGAGTTTTGATTCTTTTGAAAGGCGAGCCTCAGCTTCAAGCCTAGCACTTTCCCATTGTGCCATGTGACGGGCAGAGGGGGTTGTAGGCAGTCTCCTCTGTGGCCCATTAGATTCAGATGAGGGCTCGTGAGTCTGAGGATCAATGCCCATGGAAAGCAGGCGCTTCTTCAGATGGGTATTCCACAAGTTCTTAATCTCGTTATCAGTCCTTCCAGGTAACTGGGAGGCAATTGCAGCCCACCTGGGAGGAAACAGTTTGTGTTAATTATTCCTGCTATGAAAATTCCATGACTATTCAAATGAAGCTAACTAAACCTGTTGCCAAGAATGCCATGTAATTGTATCACAAGCTTCTCTTCCTCAGAGCTGAATGGACCTCTTTTGATGTCTGGCCTGAGGTAGTTTGTCCATCGGAGACGGCAACTCTTCCCACAGCGAAGAAGTCCTGCAAGTTGGAAAATGACAAAAGATATTTCCTAAATGAGAACTTGTTCTTAAGAGAGAATTCTCTCTTTAATTGAAAGAAGAAATCACATTTACCATCTTAGAATTCATCATAAAGATACAGATTAGAGAAAGAGGAGAACAATCAAGGATTACCACAAATTACAATGATAGGTAGAATAATGTTACTGACGCGGTACCTCAACAATGTATATTATATTTTGATGAAACATGTTACATCAGTCAAAAATCAATACACAAACAATATCGTAGTTCCATGAAGGTAATCTGTAATTGACATTATAAACCACCAATTCTTCCTGCAAATTGAATAGCTGATTGCTCCTCTAGAGAAATGGGAAGCGTAGCTTCCTTTTTGTTTCTTCAAAGTAAAATTTATCCAAATGCAGAGTCAAACAATATTTTGACAAGAAAATATTTCATTTTCAAAGATATGTATATCACAACTACAAGCATCTATTAGCTGCACATTGAAAAAGATGGCGAGAGCTGTAGAATTTATGGATACCTGATTTGCAGAACTGCTATTGCTAAAACAAATTAAGATGCTAAGTCTTGAATTTGTAGTAAAATACCCTTTATTAGCAATTGCCAGTCCATCCATTATTAAGATTCATCTTATAAAGTACTGCCTAGGGACAATTTTTAACTATTTAGATCCCTCGGTTATTCTGTTCACAAGCAAATACAGAGTATTAAATAACGTTATTCAGAAAAGACTTTACCAAGACAGTCATTAAAGATCATAATATGCCCATATAACAGTAATAGGACAGATCACCAGTTTTATGTAAGACAAAGGGATACCTTAGAACAACCAAAGAATTTTTTTAAGAATTAAGGGACAATCCAAAATTAATGTGTTAATTAAAGGATCGCAATAAGTTACAAACAAGTAAAATTCTAGACACTAACTGACACTGAGAATCTTGATTTATCAGTGCAATGAATAGTTTAGCTCTTAGCAGATAATATCTTCCTACTGTAGAAATGTGATATGAGTTTCAGATATGCAACTTACAAACTCAAAACTGAGAAGACATGCTAGTGCCGTTCAAAGAAAACCTTTTTCTCTAGAGCATATACCCATTGATTTATCTTAAAGAGCTTAGACTATTTGATCTCTTCACTTATTATAAAAAAAAAAAAAAAAAAAAAAAAAAAAAAAAAAAAAATTGACTCTGCAAATTGGCTATTAGTTTAGTTATTATGCTCTAAATGCTTTTCTTTTACTTGAAATTTATCCTCAAAAGACTTTCTAATAAAGTGATGCAATATCAGTTTCAAATCAGTGAGGAAATTACAACCCAAACTGAGGAGCAATCAGGGAGAAAATTACAACCCAAACTGAGAGGCAACTGAGACAATTGCTATTCAATTAAAAACTCTGTCATATGACTTAATATAGTTAATAGAGTTCTCTTGAATGGCTTGGATAAACAGGATAATCAGTCCTCCAACATAGTTGGGCACTAGCAATACTACAAATGCTTCTTTTTAATTGTAGATTGTTTTCAAAATACTGTAAAACAGTGAAGGACCAAGAATTAAGGAAAGGAGTGAAGTTTGCACCTGCAAGCTTGGGAAGAGAACGCCAGCTGCCTTGCCCATTCTTCTTGATGAAATCAATGAGCTTTTCATCTTCTTCAGGAGTCCAAGGCCCTTTCTTCAGCCCCTTCTTGTCACAACAAGGTGTTCTACCCATTCCCACTCTCTTCCCCCACTCTCTAGTTCTCTGAATTTAATTGTTCTGCAGTGATCAATAAAAGAGCAGGGATTTAAGCATTAAAACATAAATCTTTGAAAGGACCACAAAGAGTGTGTATGATTTGACAAGTCATATGGGAATAGTACCACACCTACTCTGCAGCAGACCACATAGCAGAAGAAATGCGACTGGCGAGACCGATGCCGGTTACACATTTATTGCCATGATATGATGTCTATATAGTGTCTCTGGGTGACTGTAAATACAGCCTATGTGAAGACTCTTAGTAATTCAATACCCATGGAGAATTGCATCCACAGCATCTTATATTATATTTTTTCAAAGGTTATTTCCTTGACTATACTCCCTTCAAATGACAATTTGTGCATACTAAAAATAACATACAATTTACCAACAACCTGCAGTTAGAATGGAAAGAACTCGGTCCTATTTGAGCAATGTCTTGGTTTCAAGCCTTTTGTGAATGGAGCAACAACCATTGAGAGAGTTCCCACTATGACATTCAATAGTAACTAAACTTCATATTTTTTGAGTACTAATTAAACTTCATATTAGTTTTAGTACAATATAATTACTGGATACCAGGGGTTTTCTATTGGAGTACCAAAAAAAGATGATAACATATAGAACTGTTGAATGATTAGTTCAACACTAACAAAAAATTTACATTTACATTTTAGTCATTCTAGTACATATAATTATATAAATAGATAGGTATACACAATTGTTTACAGTTTTTTTTTTTAATAAAAAGCATTGTTTCCTAGATCTCATGTTTATACTTCACTCATTCTAGAGCAAAATAAATATATAGATGTTCACTATCTTTTACCTGTTTTAAAAGTATCGCTTCCAACATTAGGTCCATACAAGTATAATGTGTATGTCCAAGCAATTTAACTAAAACTAAGCAGTGTTGCAAAAATCCCGCATAAGCGCCGATTAATCCCCGCCTAGGCGCTAGTCGACCACCTAGCGTATCACATTAAATGGTGGTCTTGGCGGCTGGCCGGCTAGGCGACCGCCTAGGCCGCCTAAGCTCCGCCTAGGCCGCCAAAGCACCGCCTAGGCCGCTTAGGCGCTGACCGCCTAGGCGTCGACTAGACCGACTAGGCACCGAGTAGGCCTTCTAGTCGGTCGATTAACTATTGTTCTTTTTTTTAATGGGTTATTTCACTCAAAACAACATCATTTTGAGCGGAATAATCCTAAATTGTACAAACTTTAGATATTTTTCGGGCGCCTAGACACCGATTAATCCCGGCTAGGCGTCCTAGGCGCTAGGCGTTCCCCGAGCGCCTAGGGAGCGCCTAGCGATTTTTTCAACCATGAAACTAAGTAGTGACACTATTCTCCTTTTATGCCTATAAAAATGTATATGCATATACACACAGAGAATCACAAATAATGTTTGCCTCTTTACTCTATGTGCCTTCAAGAAACGAGGAGAAATAAATGATTGATGCAATATAACACGGAAGAAGAATTTAATGGTTTCCCTCCCCCCCTCCCCCCCTCTTCCCCCACCGCACGCAAACCCTAAAACCCACCCTGGATCCTCTCTTCAATTTCATTTTTATGCAACAATCTGAATTCAAAGAAAGAGTGGCAGCAGAAATAGTATTTGCAGAACAAGCTTTCCAAGTAAAATTGAATAGTTCAGAAAAAATGGAAGGCATAATAACACAACTGAGCATTCAATTGCTCAAAATCCAATTCATATCAGCTCAGCATCGCATTGAATTCGTGCTTTATAGTCAGAAAGTGACCAAACAGTTTCGGCCAACTTGTCGTACCAGTCTGTGCCGGTGTGTGTCACTGTGTTTCCATGAGGATTTAAATTTAATGCCCTAGACAATATCTCATACGCATTCAATGCATATCAAATATAGAGAAATAATCAATACGTTCATATATATGTAAAGGGGAAGTGAGGGAGAGAGAGATAGGAAGAGGAGAGAGGTACAGTAAATGCAGAGAAGATGAAAGTCAATCTGCAGTTAATTGCAAGCCATGAAAAGCTCTCACTCTCAGCATCCATAAATGTGTACAGGGTAAACCTATGCTATGAAAATATACGCATTGATGGAGGAAAGAGAGAGAGAGAATACAGAGAGAGAGAGAGAGAGAGATAGCATTAATGGATATTACAGAGAACACGCAAACGGGGAGGGAGAAAGTGCAAGTGACAAGGGAATACCATAGTTACTCTTTGTGAGTATACAGGAGGGGGGAATCATGTTATTGTAAAACTTGTAACGTTGTGGTGATATATTACTAAGTCAACATTCTAATCAACTCAATGTTAATTTTGTTCGTAATTAATATGACATTACAATAGTATCCCTAATTTAGTCATTACGGTGGTGACATGTTTAGTTTTTTTTCTAATGAATGGCATTATTTTGAACGAAAAAACTCATAAGCATTTTAAGTTTTAATTGAGAGTGATATAGTAGCTTCTAAATGTCACAAGTATTTCTTTCAATTATGGAGTATTTACAATTCTAATTAATCATCACATTTTAAATACGCTAAACCCTAACAAATGTTTTATTGTCCATCAAAAATCGACTTAATAATCCAAAAATATCATCTCCAACGTGTAGTAAGAACTTGTTAGGAATTTACTAGTAAGATCAAGTTATAAGTTTTTGAATTTCAAATTGTAAAATGATTTTTGCTCATAACATTTACATTTTAATCTTCTAAATTATATTTGGGAGAAGGTGATTCAACAATGTACTCGATTACAAAAATAGAGTACAATGGTAGTCCATTGGTCAATTAGGAGATCGAGTAATGAACTATAAAATTAAAGGGATGAATAGCTAAAGTGATACTCCATCATCTCAGATATAAGCAACAAGGAAGAAAACACAATTGAAAATAATATTTTGCCCTTTTATATATTCGTGTTGTTAAGGTTTTTATTCGAAATAACTTTATCCATTAGAATAAGGACTAAGGGGGTGTTTGGTTATTGGCTTATCAGCCACATTTTAGCTTATTTGATCAAGTTTAGTTTCTTTGACCTACCAATAAGCTATTTTGAAGTGTTTGGTAAATGGCTTATTAGCCTTGGCTTATTGGACCAATAAGCTGAAAATTGAAAAGCTAATTAATGTAGCTTTTTCTATTAGCTTGTTGAGATTAATGAGTATATTAACTATTTTGTCCTTTGAAATCAATGGAATTTAATTATAAATGGGTGGTGGGTTTGTTATATTTAAAGGTTGAAATAACACAATACACGCATACCCTTAAATGTCATTTTACATTCAGTCAGCTACTAGTAACCAGCTAATTTACCAAACAGTTTTTTATAACCAGCTAATACAACCAGCTGGTCAAACCAGTTAACGCAATCAGCCATCAACTACTAGCTAAACCAACCAGCTATCAGCTATAAGCCATCAGCCGTTTGCCAAACACCCCCTAAATGTGACATCTTAATGGTTAATTAAAGATACTATGGTACTTCATTGACGGTAATAATGCGTTATCGGATATTATTTTAGTATTATTGAGTATTTGAATACAGTATTGAGTGCAGTGCTCAGTGTACAAAATGCGTTGAGTGTTGTTTTGTCTAAGTTCAAGTGTCGTGTCTCTACTTTGCGTTGGGAGTCCTTTTATTCTCTTCAGCTCAGTAATGGAGCATTAAGTAGGGATGGCAACGGGGCGGGGCGGGGGCGGGGAGTATACTCCCCGTCCCCGTCCCCGAAACTCCGACCCCGTCCTCGGCAGGAAATGGAAAATAGTCCCCATCCCCGTCCCCGCGGGGAATTAGACGGGGACGGGGAATCCCCGTCCCCGATCAATTCTTAGTCAACATCTAAAATTAGTATGATTTTAATTTTAAAAACTATTATTTTAATTTTAAAAAGTTTATATATATATATATATATATATATATATATATATATATATATATATATATAATTCTTAATTATATATATTATCGGGGACGGGGCGGGGAGGGGTGGAATTAAAAAAATTCCCCATCCCCGTCCCCGATCCCCGAAAATATTCTCTGTCCCCGTCCCCGTTTCAAACGGGGACGGGGATCCCCGGCGGGGACGGGGCACATTGTCATCCCTAGCATTAAGGCTGCTGAACGTTAGTCATCAATGCTATCAATGCTGAGGAGCTGAACGTTGAGGAGCTGAACGTTGGTCATCAATGCTGTCAATGCTGAGGAGCTGAACGTTAGTCATCAATGCTGCGGAGTTGGACCGTTGCGCATTGATGCTGAGGAGTGAGGTGTCTTAGGTAGTTTGACCGGCAACTGTCTTGACAAGGTCTTGCCAATGGTTCCGGGTCGGATACCCAATTACCCTGTCATTCATTATTAATTAAAGACTAAAATTACACATGCTCTACAATTAAAAAATAAAACTACGCATGAGTAATTCAATTGGTTTTAGGCAATAAATTATGAAGAAGAATACAAGATTAAGTTATGACAGTGACAATATGCACCCTCTTGCATTTTATGGGCAAGACTAGTTTTATACGCGCATTGCGCGAATAGGTTAATGCCCAATGTTTATATTTAAATAAATATTTAAAAGTATATCAATGCAAGATTATATAGGAGAAGTTTATACATGAGTAATTGAATGTCGAATTTTTTTATTTAAATATCTAACTCAGAGTATATGAATCCAAGATAATATAGAAAATTCATTATAATTATTACTAAAATAAATGTTTGCAATCTTGTAAAATCGATAGTCTAAATATTTGATCTAAAAATGATAGTCTAAATAAATACTACTTTTAATTTGAATTTTTCTAAGTGTTCTTAATTCTATTTTGAGTAACATTGTCATTGTCTTCATCTTTACTATTTGTTCTCTTCCTTTTAGTTGGTAGTGTGTTATTTGCAATTCGGTTATTGTTGGTAGCATAGATGACAACGTCATGCAATGATATTATGATATAGGAGCTATGGACTTTCCTTTAAGTGTTCTGCTTGGAGTTCATTTGGTTCAACCATTATTGTTGAATGAGTAATTGTCGATAAAGAAATCCCTAGTTTAAGAAAAAAGATTAAATAAATTAATAAAAATTTAAAAATTTAAAATATTATGTATTCCAAAGTTATTAAAAGATGTTTCTCGTTTCAATTTGCTGGATAATGGGTTATTTAAGTACTTTCATTGTCAACAAATTAAATCCATCAAGTAGTTAATATGATTGGTTTCAAACTATTCTTTTTTATTTTTTTATGGTATTAAAGAAATACATATGTATCATTTTTTGGTTAACTACTATTTATTTAATTTAATAAGAGTAAAATAGAGTGATTCCGCTTCAATTTGTTGGGTTATTTGAGTACTCTCTTTCCAAGTAGTTAATATAATTAGCTTCAAATTATTTTAATTTTTTTTTCATAGTATTAATAAAATACTTAATTGGTAAATAAATATATAACATTATTTTGTACTATAACTTTGTTATTTAATTACAAGATATTGTAAAAATAAGATAATGGGCAATGTAATGAATATCAATTGATAAATTTGAATGTAAAGAATCTTTGCATAAGAGAAAATAAAGACAATATAACTAATGAAATTATTTCTCTTATTTAATTTAAGTTTTTGATAATGAATAATTTTTTTCAAATAAAGGTTTTGTAGACACATAATTCTAAAAGCTACTAATTTATTTAATTTAATAAGAGTAAAACAGAGTGAGAAACTCAATTATGTCAAATTTGATTGAGATGAGGTTCGAACCTAAGACCTTTTTTATAGAAATTAATTAATGGGTAAGTTAAAAGTTAACGGAATATTAACGGAGAAGAGAATATTTAACAGAAAACTTAACGGAAAATCATAAAAGTAAGGTTAAATTAGGTAATCTCTATTAATAATATTAATATGAATTATCTTAACCATCTATTTGATTAAATAATTCATCTGAACCATCCATTTGATTAAATAATTTGACCGCCATTTTTTCTACCCATTTTAGGCCTAACTCTGTTTGGCTCTTATTAGTATATATATATAGTAGAAATAAAACTTCAGTTTTCCCTATTTCTTACATTATTAGTATTTTGTACGCGCGATGCGCGAAAATTCATGCCCAATATTAAAACATTAATAAAATCAAATAATTAAAATTTATAATTCAAATTATATATACACAAATAATATATGTGTTTTATACACACATATATGATTTACCATTAATAAAAATATAATCAACCATTAAATTAATTATATAATGATTTTAATAAAATGATAATTAGAGAATAGGAAAAGATATGATAAATATAGGTGTATGGCAATAATGATGGAGTTAAAAAGTAATGATGTTATAACGGTGTAAGGGTAGTTTTGTATAACAAGAATGTAGTAGAGACAATTTTGTCAAATAACATTAAAGTGTACAAAATTTAAAGCAAAATGTATACATTTATTAGCATAGTACCTTGATTGAGAGTTATTATGTTTTTAGATATGCGTTAGTGTCATTATTGTATTATATAATTAATTATAATATATTAGTGCATATATTTGAGAGTTGTTATTCACTAGTAAAAAAGAAATGTATAAGAAATGTATACATTTCTTTGATGGCTGGTTGCGTTATATTCTCATTGTCAATGTCAATCATTCATCACATTATTGATATATCTTTTTTTTAAATAGTCGTCTTTACTTTACACTTTTACAGAGAAATTATAACATTGTCATTATTTTAAATTTGACCACTCTATTATTTTAGGTATATTTATTAAAAAATAAAAATTGAAAAAAAAAGGATATATTTTCTCCTTCATACTTATTTATTTTGATATACTCATGATTCTTTACAAAATATGATAATTACAAAATAAATCCACTAATAATTGAATTCAATTTCAGTGCAGAAGTAAAAATGTCGTCAATTAATTTTATTTAATTTTCGATATACTTGTTAATTTGTTCCAATTATTAAATACTTAATATTATTTAAAATAAAAGTATATCATTAACCAAAATGATAATGTCACATTCGTAATCATCTATTTGTTTCTTTATATACTTTTTTTTTCTATTATCTATATTCTTTCTTTCTTTCTTTCTTTCTTTCTTTCTTTCTTTCTTTCTTTCTTTTTTTTTTTTTGTATCTTTTTTGCTTGGCAGTAAATTTATAACTCTTAACTATAGTTTGTTCAAGTTATCTCACATCACCTCAAGAATGTGAATAGCGTAATATCACATTCCCTTATTTAGTTCAATGAAATTTGAGATCAAGGGGTGTTTGGTTCAAAGTATACAACATAACTAAGAAAATGTGAGTTTTAGAATGTCACAATTTCAAATTTTGTTTAGGTTATCTTACCCTCCTTAGACAATACAACTTCCTTGAGGAATGTAACATACCATCAATATTAAATTTTAAAGAGAATTAATGTGATTCTCTTCCAAGTCTTAGGTATTCTAAGATTCACAAATATAGTTTTATTTTTGTCAATCTTTTTAATTTTAATTATTAGAAATTTTTTTTATTTTATGTTAGCTTATTATATTTATCATATTTAATTATTTTTGTAATTAAATATTTTATTTTATTTCTTATATTATATATATAAAGTAATTTAACATTCTAATTATTTTAATAGAGATACTATTATATATAAATTGTTATTATTATTATTGTTATTGAGGATATTAAAGTAAAATGATTATTGGACATGACTGTTCATATTACATACCATCAATATTAACAAAGCACCATTTGAACATGTTCCTAAGAATCTAACATATCGATCAATCTAACATTCTACAAGTTAATTTTCCATTTGTGAACCAATTGCCCAAGGAATGGAAGATCACAAATTACAGTCAACATAGCTGTGTAAAACACGGTCTAAAACGACGTCGTTTTGATGTTAAAAAAAATTCATTGCTCTGCTCACAAGCTGACACTCTCATACTCCATTATTTTGCAAAACCTATTTTCTCGCGTTATATGGTCAGTGGTGGAAGTCTTAACCCCTAATTCTGTAACTCTCTTGTAGTGTCATTGTGCCCTAAGAGATTGTGCCCTAAGAGACTTTAGGAGTGGTAAAATGGTGATTATTACAGGCGAACGACAAACTAGTGATTTAGTGCTTCTAATTTTTTTGTGGAACCCCCAAATTCCAAGTCTTCAAATTTGATTGTAGATTCTCTAAGAAGATATATAATTAATCATCTCTTTTACTCTTTATTAGTTTATTCAAATTCAAATTGTTTTTTTTTTTTTTTGCAATACAATATGGAGGGGGAAACCCCAGACTGATGTCTCTTAAACAAAGCAGCCTACACCGTCTCAAGAATGAGACGATCGCAAACAACCCCTAGTTGATCATTATACACAAAGTTAATGCATCCGGGAGGGGGTGAACCAAAAAGGGTCATGATC
>CP025652.1:16748488-16800446 GCA_003576665.1 Ipomoea trifida | reverse complement strand
CCTTGCCTCAATCTTCTCTTTCGATTTCTTGTTGTGCCAAGCTCGTTTTTGTTCCACTTAATGAGAGCTTTGCAGTTTCCTCTAGGTTGTTCTTGAGATCCTTATCAACTTTCCAAGTGTCTTTGATAATTCTCTCAAATTTCTCATGAAGGGTCCATGCAGCGTGAAACATGAAGCCTCTATGAGAGTTTTTCCTTCTTCTATTCTCCAACCTGATACAAAGAGGGAGATGATCCGAATGTGAAGTAATCAAATGATTAACCTGCGTGCCTGGAAAAGTTCGATCCATTCCGACGAGCACACAGCTCTGTCTAATCTAGCGCCCCTGAAGCTCTCAGTATTATTGCCTCTTGTCCACGTGAATTTGGGTCCAGAGAAAGCCAATATCAATAAGTCCTTCTTTTTCAAGCCACTCATTGAATCTGCTGCATCTTTTCTCCGTGAAAGTAGTGGGGTTACTCACTTCTTCTACACATGTAACAGAGTTAAAGTCTCCTATAGCGATCATGGGCCGACAATATCTCGTTGTTCCCTCCCAAGGTCCTCCACAACTTGTTACGAAGACTGGTTGACGGGCTCCCATATACACAAGCAATCGTCCATTGTCTATGCTTATTATCACTCACATGCATTAATGCAAACTGGGGATGGTGAACAAGATTTGTACTTTCCAAGTGTTTCTCCACATGACCCAAATTCCTCCACTGAATCCTATAGCTTCTATTCTCATCCATTCGTCAAAGTCCAACTTTCGACAGATTTCATCAGCATGAGAACCAGAAATTTTTGGTTCCACAAGGCAGACCATGGTGGGGTTGTGAGTGGTAACAATGTTCTTGGCAGCTCTAAGGAAAGCCTTAGACGCTGCCCCTTGACAATTCCAGCAAACGATCGACATGGGAAAAAGACAAAACAGCAAAAGGAAGAACACACAAACAGTAAAGCAGCAAAAGACATAACAACAAGAACTTAGACCTCCATTACATCCTCCTTGGAGGTGCAAATGGGGTCATGAGTGTCACTAGAGGAGGGGTCCTCGTCCATGGAGTCGACTAGAGGGTCCGGTGGATCATTATGATGTTCCTCATTCATGGTTTCCGGAACCCCGAAGAAATGCTCATCACTTTCATGAGTGACCACCGTAATGCTAACGTTACCTCCATTAGTATTGTTACCTCGAACCACTGTGTGCTCTGCTTGGGCAGCTGCTTGCATGTTTCGACTACTACATTCACCATTTCTTTGGGGATGTTCTCTGATGGCACTCGTGTTACTGCCCCTTTTTACCCAAGGTTCTTTATCATTAATTATTTGCTTCTCACTAATTTGAACGCTTGGCCTTTTGCCTTTACTGCTTAAAGGGCTCTTTGTTGTTGGGCTTTTATTTTTTGGGCTTTGAATTAATATCTCTTCCATAACCTCCTGGGCCTGCTCAATTTCAGCTTCTCCCGTGTCCAGCACTGCAAACCTGGTATTGTAGCTGTTGCCATTTACCTTGAGAGTCGGTGTGGTGGTCTTCCCAATGACTCCAATGAGCCCTTCTCCTCTAGACGTTTCGATTCCTCTGTTGCTGCTTTGTCTGCCACGAATGTGCAATAGTGTCTCCAATTAATGCTGCCCTATTTTGCCACTTGTGCTTTTTGGTTCTCAATATTTGAAGGTTTATTCTTTGATTTTTGTAGAAGCCCAAATCCCCAAACATCGATGAGAATTTTAGAAAGAAGAGGTATGTCATAACTCGTAAATCCTAGTTTTAAATTTAGGGGTCAGGTGAGACCGTCTCACGGATCTTTATTCGTGAGACGGGTCGGGTCGGATCAAAGCAACATGCAAATCTCATACTTATATGTGCAAATATCATACTTATATGCTCAAATATAACACTAATCAAGAATACAATTTTTGTTATTTATAAGAGAAAAAGTAATACATTTTTCATAATAAGTAATGTTGACAAGTGCTCCATACTTATAAGGGCAAATATAATACTTTTTAAGAAAAAATGTAATACTTTTAAATCGAAATGTAAAAGTATTGTATTTTCCCTTAAAAGTATTACATTTACCCTTATAAGTAAAAAAAAAATTATTATATTCCTAATTAGTATTACATTTGAGCATATAAGTATGACATTTGTGCATATAAGTGTTACATTTTTTTCTTGACCCGACCCGACCGTCTCACGGTGAGACGGTCTCACACAAGACCGTCTCACGGATCCTTATTTGTGAGACTGGTCGGGTCGGGTCAAAGCACCATGCAAATGTGATACTTATATGTGCAAATGTCATACTTATGTGCTCAAATATAACACTAATCAAGAATACAATTTTTGTTACTTAATAAGTAATGTTGACAAGTGCTCCTTACTTATAAGGGCAAATATAATACTTTTGAGGAAAAATGTAATACTTTTAAATCGAAATGTAAAAGTATTGTATTTTCTCTTAAAAGTATTACATTTACCCTTATAAGTAACAAAAATTTTATTCCTGATTAGTATTACATTTGAGCATATAAATATGACATTTGTTCATATAAGTGTTACACTTGCATCTCGATCCGACCCGTCTCATGGTGAGACGGTCTCACACAAGTTTTTACCTAATCACAAAGTATAAGAGTTTAAATTTCATTCACAATTGGCATTTAAAATAATATTGGTGATTAGGAGAGTACTAGCTATTCCCATCCTTATTTCCAAGTGAGCACATAAATAAACCCCATCAAGTCATCAAAGCAGGCCCCTGATGCAGCAAACCCCACCACTCCGAATTTTCCTACCCACATGGCTCTCTTCCCTATAGATATGATTGTCTTGTACAGTATTAAATAATGTTTGGTCAATTATTGCTATTGCAACCTCAATAAGAATGTTTTTTTTTTTTTTTTTTTTTTTTTTTTTTTTTAAAAGTTCTGTTAGGTGCTAACTAGGAGAGAGAAGATAGAAGAGAGGAAAAAAAATAAAAAAAAATTAAAAAATAAAATTTATTAAAAATTAAAAAATACAAATAAACATGCTCGGGCTAAATTGCACCAAACGTGCACAAAGGCAGTAAACTTCTACTATCTCTCTCTTGAGGAATCCATAAAGAACTTGAGTCTTGCAGGAGAAAGAACCTCAGAAAAATCAAGTTCACCATTTGTGTAAAAACTCATACCTTTGATTTTTTTTTCATAAAAAATCGAGCCAAAATCAATATTGTGTAAATATTTTGTTGTTACATACCTCCAAGGCCTTCTTCATTTGTGACTTTTGCACAAGTTTTTAGAGAAAAATAAACCACATGGATGAGAGAGAATGAAAAGAGAGAGATACAAGGATACTCAATTAATATGGAGTTTTTTCAAAAATAGTGGGACCCACAATGGAGAACAACAGACAAATCCTCTGCACGTTATGTGCAATCTGCACTCCCGTTGGGCGCATTAAGCACTGCCTTTTTTTTTTTTTTTTTTTTTTTTTCTTTCCCATTTTCTTTTTCCTAATCACACCTATAAAAACTCCTCAAAAATCACATAAAAATCCACACTATTGAGGAAGGCCTAATAATTAATATAAAAAATTCATTCTAAATTGATGCGGTCAAACTTTTCATCTATGCAACATGTGTAATTTTGGCAATAGTGAACCTCTTCATAGTATTTGAAAATAACATCATGAATAATAAACTTAAAAGCAACATACCCCCACTGGACTAGAATATTAAGTCCTCATAGTCAAGTATTAGTTACTAATAATACCGTATGAGCCAGCAAACACAGATCTTAAACCACTCAAGCCAAATAGAAACAGGGGGAGGGGAGAGCATACTAATGCAACAACAGATATAACTAGTTTTTTTGTTTACAGAAGCAAATGCAACATAACACCACCTAGTAAAAGGATCTCAGGAACTTTTTAGAGTGAATCCAGCCGGCTATTTAGGATATATGTACACACAATTTCCTTGGGATGCACCTTGAAACACCAATGCAGCATCCAGTCTTTTCATTTCTACCTCAAATTCAAGTAAAGCACCTCAAATAGTGTTGTACTTTCAGTGAAAGGAGGCCTGAGCAATTCTGTAGAAAAAAAACAAAAGTTGTTGATATATTGAGGAATAAGGATATATTTTCTTCCATTTCTTGTTTTCTTCTGGCTCTCTATTGAAAAAAACATCAAGGAAAGGCACTTGGGTGTGGGAAGTATGTCTAAGGTTTCAAATAAGACGCAAAATGAAAAAGTTTAAGGGCCACAGGCTGCGAAAAAAGCAATTAATAAACAAGGGAAATACTAGTTGCAGAAAAATCTCCCCAAAACAATTGGTATGATTTGGCTTTATTATTACTCCATCCCTCCCATTTTACCTGTCTTGTTTACTATTCATTGGTCAAATCAATTCTTTTTTCTTTGCTTATTTTTTTAAAAGTATTTTTACTTATTCTTAAAATTGATTTTTTTTTTTGTGTTTAATAGTACTTTTAATGTAGTTTCTAAATATATAAATTTTGTATATTAATACTAAACTTAATATTATGAAACATTGAATTAAAAATAAATTCAGTCAAGTCTCGTTAACTGAACCAGACACAAAATGGGCCACGGGGATTATTATTATTATTATTATTATTATTATTATTATTATTATTATTATTATTATTATTATTATTATTATTGTTATTATTATTATTTTTACAGAAAATCACTCTGCTCTTATGAGTTACGGCATAGGGTTATTTGGTACTAAGAATAACAAGGGCATGAATGCTTATTATAGTAACAATAACCCGGTTCAGTGGCAGCACAAAAGCTAAGCAAATATAGAGCTTTAATAGAACAAAGTATATCTTCAATAAGACTCACCACTGTAACCACTATTGACCACATAGCTATCAATCACACATCATTGACAGTATATAGCCTGATCTATATGTGGAGGAATTTGCTTGATCTCAGTTCCAAGTTCTTGCTCAATTTTATACCTGCAACATACAAAATATTAGAAACTAGAAAGCACATACATTGATGATCAACAAAGAGTTATCACGAGAAAACAGTTTCATATGCATACAGATTGAAGCGGTCCTCAAAAGTTATCAGATTTACAGCCAGGCCAAGGTGACCGTATCTCCCAGATCGTCCAACCTGTATAGTAAAATCACCTTGCATAAGAAGATAGCATTCAGAGATAAATAATACACTCACTGAAGATTTGAACACCATACCCTGTGTAGATATGTTTCTGCATTCTTTGGGAAATCAAAATTAATAACAACATTGACTGCTTGAATATCTATCCCTCTTGTAAACAGATCTGTATTTTAACCCACAAGAAAAGAAGGGATTGCTATTAAAATGATCAAACAGAGAACTTCATATAACCTAGATAAAGTTGCACAAACATCAGAAGAAAGAACAAGGTTTATTGGTGAAAAAACTACTTTTATGGACAATTATATACGAACCTTTAAAACTTCGTAATTTAATACCAAGCCTTTGTATCATGTGACAATTATATTATTTATATCTAATTATAAAATCTGAACTCTAAAAGATCCAATTATCCTGATTTGGGCATTAATTGGTGGTTATCATGTTTGAACATGATTCTATATAAGTAGAACTTTTTTTAAGAGTTTAATTTTGAATTTTTAATTATATGGACTACACGTTTTGATACATTATGTTTTTTTTTAAAAATAATTTTATGTTATAATTTTTTAAATAATTTGTACACCAACTTAGAAAAGTCGAGTTAGTTTGGATTTTTTTCTTAGATTGGAATTATAATTGTAACAAAATACAGATATTTGATATTGATTTGTCAAATCTAATTGGATATCTAAATTTGTCAAATTAATTTTTTAGTGTTCGATTACTTGATATAATTGTTATGCATAACTGGATATCTAAATCTAATCTAAAAAACTAATAAGAGTGAATTAAGGTTGGTACCCTTCATTTATGTCTGTTTTTACCTTAATTTTTTCATGCATTGTCCTATTAGAGTTGTACTATACAATTTTTTGGACAAATACCCCTACTGTTATAACTTCCGTTATCTTTTCCCATTATTATCATGCACATGCATACACCATATATTTTTTTAAATTCTTCAACAGTAATAATATATGTAGATATTATATAATGGAGTAATATAATAAATAAATTTTATTTCATTTAGATTTTAATTAGTAAGGGATTAGTTAGTTATTTCCTAAAATATAAATATCAAATTTATAAAAATGGTTTACACTATTATTATTATTATTATTATTATTATTATTATACAATAATATAAATATCTAAACTCTTAAAAAAAAAAAAAAAAAAAAAAAACTTATAAGAGTGGACCAATGTTATTATCCATGATTTATGTCTATATTTTTATGCTTATTGAGTTGTACATTGCGCTACAAACATTGTTCTATCATTTTTATCAGGCAAAATTATCTTACACCGTTAAACTTTCGTTAGTATATATTAAATGTTACCATAATTATATTTAATCATTTACCAGATCTAAAATTCTTACTTTAACAATTATTAATCATACCATAATTATTACACAAATTATCAACCATACTTTTAATATAGTATGAATTCTACAACTATGATTTTTAAAAAAAAAAAATTATATACTATTATTAAAAAAAAATTCAATATAACTAAGATTTTAACATTGAGTATTAATATTGGTAACTATTTTTGCGCATCTGCATAGAAAAGACTAGTAATTGTTGTAAGACACAAAGGTTTGGAATTAAATTGCTAAAATTAGAAGGTTTGGATATATTTGTCAAAAGGCATAAAGGTTTGGGTTTTTTCTTTCACCAATAAGCCAAAAACGAAAAGACAGTAGTTCAAAGCAGAGTATGTCAAGAGATGCAAGCATCATAATTCATACCAGTACAAACAAGATTCCTACAGGCACCATTGCGGAAGTCATGAAATACTCTATTTCGGTGGTCTTGAAGCATCTTTGCATGAATGTAAAAGCAAGAATAGCCAAGCTCTGTGATCTTCTTGGCTAGAAGTTCAACACGATTTACAGAATTGCAGAAAATAATTGATTGGTTGATTTGTAGCTGTAGACAAATTTGTTAAGAAAAATCATTTTTAAGAAGTTAGAATAACCATAAACAATAGGTAAGATCTAACCTTTGAGAAGAGTGTGTTCAGGCAATGCACTTTCTGCCTTTCTTCAACAAAAGCATAATACTGTGTTATGCCCTTAAGAGTAAGCTCATCCATCAGATTGATGACATATGGCTTATGTAAAAATCTATCTTTAAAATCTTTCACAGTAACCGGGAATGTAGCTGAAAACATCAAAATTTGACGATTTGCAGGCAAAAATCGTATTAGTTGCTCCACTGATGGTTGGAATTCTGGAGCTAGTAGCTTGTCAGCCTGAAAAATGTTAGTGCAGACATGGTGTGAATTTTATGGTGCTGTTTGGTGGCAGAAAAGACTCAAAGAAGCAAAATAAACACTAATGGCAAATAGTAACACAAGATCAGCTGGCACATAGATGATAAAATGTAAACATGTAAAAATGGATCATAAATAACAGTGATGCAGCTGGTATCATAAATGTTTCTAATTCATACTTCATACTTCTGAAAAGCAGGAATCCTTTATCCTAACTGTTACTCCATAGCATTTTTATAACCACATATTCAAGCCAAGCTAAGGTGCTAGTAACAAGTTTACAAGTCCAATAGTTTGTTTTTCAAATCCATTCGAATTTCATAAAGGCTGCACAGGGACAGCAGAAGGGGCAATACAAGAGGAGGGAAAGAGGAATTCGTTAAGGCTAGTAGTTTCATGAAGAACTATCCGCAGTTCTAAGCATCTATATGATCAATGATGTTTTTTCACAAGAAAGATGGACTAGAAAACATAAAACTGAAATTGTAATACCTCATCCATGACAAGCATTGAGCAATCTTTTAAAATGCAAACGCCTTTCTTTGTAAGGTCTAGTATTCTTCCAGGAGTTCCCACCAATAAATGAACTGGTTGATATAGACGCATAATATCATCTTTTAAGCTAGTTCCACCAGTCGAAACCATGACTTGGATTTTCAAGTGCTTCCCAAGTTCTTTACAAACTTGAGATGTCTGAAGAGCCAATTCTCGTGTTGGAACAAGGATAATAACTGCAAATAAAAGAACGAAGCTAACAACTAAGCTACAAGAGTGAAGCAAGTCATATATCAATTATTATAATGTAAAATAATGACTGAGAGAGAAACATACAAATAAAGGATGATTTCATATCAAATTATATATAAATGAATCACCATATCAATTAAAAATCTAAAGCCAAGTCCATGGGGGAGTACTGGATAAAAGCACAACTTCTTTTATGACCCCAATATATAAGGCAACTAAATTCTTATACAGTTATACACCTGTAATGAAAAATTGAATATGATCTGAAGTGTCTAATAACATGTTCAGTTTAAGTACTATGATATCATTATATTCTCTGTTTCTATGGAACCGGAGGGAAGAACATAATTCAGCACATATATAAAGTAACACAACACATTAGTAGAAAAGTTTACTTTCTTTTGTGGGCATCTCAAGTGTGTAAATTTTCAGCAGAATTGCAATAGAGCATCAATACATGCACCATGAATAAGGGTTTATCAGAGTACAAAAACAATTAAAATATAATGATCAGAACCTTGAATAGAGTTGTTGTCAAGATCAATTTTTTCTATGGCAGGAATGCAGAAGGCAGCCGTTTTTCCAGTTCCATTCTTAGCTCTAGCAAGAATATCACTTCCAGTTAGGGCAATTGGAATACTTTCCTCCTGTATTGGCGACGGTTTCTCAAAACCCTTCTCATAAATCCCCATGAGCAGTTCACGTTTCAAAAAGTAGTCTTCAAATTCATTCCCCTTAGTTGCTGTCACATCCTGTAAAAAGTGCATTTATCAGTCAGAAACATGATCAATATACATCATAAAGGATATACATGTAAAAAAGTGTTCTAGAACAACTTATTTTACTATAATAATCACTCATGAGATATTATATAACCTTCTAGAATTATATAAAAAAAAATTCTAAATGTGCTGAAGCATAGAACGAGATGCACCTTGAAGAATCCATCAACTATGACAATAAATTGATGCACTCAGAAAGAAAAATATGCACACAGACACAGATCTCTATCATGGTGTTGACTGCAGTCAGGAGTTGAGTAATATATGGATGATGCTACTCCATATATAAGCTCAACAGTCAAAACCAGTAATTATAAATTTTTTCAAGTCAATTACAGTATTTAGAGAATGGATTAGGGAGCTCATAGACAATGAGACAGTTGTTTTCTCATGATACATCACATACAGCCAGAATTTTCTACAGATCGCCTAGTGTCAATAGTTGATGATAACATCAATGAAAGGCAACAGTAAATGCCAATAGTTTGAGATTTCATGGCTTCATGCAAACCTAGTAAAGGTGATCCCCAAAGTTTCAATCTGTGGCCTAATAATTAATAAGCAGCTTGGAGTTATTGACTGGCATCTACATCCAAGTCCCAACAAGCTCCAGTGACCGGTCATGTTTCAATTTCTATGATATCCATGAAAAATATATAGGCATCACTTGTTTCTTGATGGGATATACTTAAAACATTTGATTTGTCAAAAAAAAAAAAAAAAAACAAAGGTTAAGGTAGCAAATGAAATGCCGTATGAGAGTATCAGACTCCTAAATGATTAAGTCAAAGAACTCTTCATAAAATATAAGCGGTAAAAAGATAAATGTTTCGCAGAGTGAAAATGGAGATAAATTGAGAAACCGGCAAGCAGTGCAAATTGCAGGTATACCTCAGTTCTGTATCGTGTATCTGGTGGAGGTATCTTCAATTGGGCCTTCCAATTTTGCGAACTGAATAAGGAACAAAACGTGTTTAGTTCAAAACTCAGTGTATTCAACTTAAATAACTAATCCCAGAAAAATACCAGGAGAAATTCAGGTGGAAAATGCGAAAGAACTGAGCTAATACCTTGCATCAATTCCTTCAGATTGCACGGTCTTTTCAACCTCGTCGGCGGTAAAATCAGCACCCAACTCGTTGTTCCGTCTGAGCCACTGCTGGGTTTGCTGGTTCTGGAAATGCTGTTGATTTGGAACTGGACTTCGCTGGACGTACTGATGAGGATTTCTAGGCTTAAAATCAGGGTTTGCGTTAGGGTTCAGGCCGGCACCTCCTCTTCCGCCGCTGCTCATCCCCGGCGGCGGATATCTTGCTCTATAATTCATCTAACAAAATTTTCACACGAGCTAGCCGGAATCAATAACCCCTAAAATGAATCCCTAAAAACTTCCGTCGTAAATACAGAAGATATGTTCTTTTTTTTTTTTTCCTAAGCAAAGCAGCTCGACAAATACCGCGATGGAGACGATGGTGAAGACCGAAGACTGGTACGCGCTGGGGTCTAGGGCTTATGAATTTGTGGAAAATAGAAATTGCAGAAGAGTCAATATGCGTATATTTTAACTAAAAAATGGTAAATATATTTGAAGTAACATTTCTATGAGAGTTTATTACCAAAATGGTCCCTCGATTATTGCGAAATTACCAATTTGGTCCTCAACAATTTTTTTTGACCAATTTAGTTCCTCGACTTTGAAAAATTTAACCAATTTGGTCCTCCGTTTATTTTTCTGTTAAAAATCCGTTAAATCAGGACCAAATTGGTAATTTTGCAATAGTCAAGGGATCAAATTGGTAATTAATTTTTGGGATAAAATACAAATAAGTCATCGTACTATTTGGAAACAAGCAATTAGGTCATCCAACTCAAATTACTCCAAATAAACCATTGAACTCAACAAAATAAAGCAATTGAGCGACTAAAACCGAGAAAAAAAAAGAGCAATTAACCCTTCCCTAGGAGAATTTTATACTTTGTCACCGAAAATTTTAAAAATGGGTTAATTGTTTTTTTTTTCCGGTTGCAGTGGCTCAATTGCTTTATTTTCCTGAGTTCAATGCCTTATTCGGGGGTTATTTGAGTTGGATGACCTAATTACTTGTTCTCAAATAGTACGATGGCTTTATTGTAGTTTATCCCTTAATTTTTCACTTAAATGGTCCCCTGACTATAGCAAAATTACCAATTTGGTCTTGATTTAACGGATATTAACGGAAAAATAAACGGAGGACTAAATTGGTTAAATTTTTCAAAGTCGAGGGACTAAATTGGTCACAAAAAATTGTTGAGGATCAAATTGGTAATTTCGCAATAGTCGAGGGACCATTTTGATAATAAACTCTTTCTATGAGCTTAATAGATATCTTCAACACAAATCATAAAAATGTGCACTGAAAATAAAAATGTGCATTATAAAGCACAAGAATATGCAACAACTATTCAAAAAACTAAATTTAATATATGATCTTTAACATAAATCATAAAAGATTACAATATTCAACTAAAATTAGTCATTCAAGATCAAATGCTCTTTAATATATATATATATATATATATATATATATATATATATATATATATATATATATATATATATATATATATATATATATAGGGTAGAGTTCAGGTGTGGCCTGGTCATTAGGTGTGGCCGTGTGGCCTATTTTCAGCCATTAGATCATATCAACTCATCAGCTCAACGCGCAATATATATATGTTACAGAATACACCATTCTACGTACTAAAACGCACCAGAGGACCGATAAAACACACCATTCCACACAATATACCAAATGCTTCTATTCACTTAAAATACATCAATATACTTAATAAAACACATCATTCTACGTATTAAAATGTACCACAACGTGCCTCATGTCAGATTATAAGCATACACTGTTTACACATATTAATTTACACATATTAGAAAACATGGGCTAAAATATGCACCATTATACGTATTAAAGTGCACCACACTTATTAGAAACACATGTGTTAAAATACACACCATTCAATGTATTAAAATGCACCAGACAACGTATTAAAACATACCATTCCACAACACAGTTACACATCATTCTACGTATGAAAATGCACCAACGGATAGATTAAAACACACCATTCTACAACACATTTAATGCACCAACATACGTAATAAAACGCACCACAACATGTATTCAAACGCACCACACTATGTTCTAAAATGCACCATTCCAATTCATGTAATATAAATACTAAAATTACCATAATAACCCCACTTAAACATACGCGAATTTCAGTAAGACTAATGAAATTGGACGGTGCTGATTAGGCCGCATGACCGCACCGGAGCTCGCCGCCGCATTTGAACCAAAATCTATATATATATATATATATATATATATATATATATATATATATATATATATATATATATATATATATATATATATCCCACGTGTGGAGACAGGCGTGGGATGTTTCCAGAATCGCTCTATGCCGCGTGGACGCAGGCCTTGGACGGGCCACTTAAAGGAGAAGCGCGGGACTATAAAAGGGAGACATTTCTGCAAGTTCGAGAGTCCCAATTCAATTCCAAACTTTAGATTTTGAGCTTAGAGTGCTTTAGATTAGATTTTTAGAGAGAGAAAAAAGGAAGAGAACAAGGATTGAAGAAGATCTTGAGAGGAATCAAGCTTAGATTGGATTGTAGACTTCAATTGGTAACACTTTTGATTTCTTAATTTGTAATTCTTTCCATTTCCTACATTGCAATTTCAATTACTACATTGAAGCTTTATCTTGAATATTTTTTCTTCTTGCCATTTATCTTGAATATTTTTTCTTCTTGCCAATTTTACTTTTGGAATTGAAATTGAGGTAATGTTAGTCTTGATCATGAATGCTAGTGGCTAATTAGCTAGGATTGATTTGGGTGACCTAAACTCTTGCACTTATGAATTAAATTGTTGAAATTAGAGATTGAATTGGCTTTATTCTACCTTTGTTGCGAGTAGAGTTGTCGAAACGGGCCGCTAAAGCCTGCCATATGGTGGGGCGTACGGGGCCTATGGGAGGTCGGCCTGCCCCGCGGCCTTTACGGGGGCTCGTCAAATTTTAAAATTTTAAATTTAAATAAAAATTAATATAAAAAATAATAATTATATACTAAAATAATTTAGATAGTTTAAACATATATTAATGAATTTGTAAGTTTTTTAAACACAATAATAACACATAAATAATCAAATACGGAGTACATAATGTATTAATCCATAAGTAAATAATAAATCATTTATACAATATACTAAATGTTTTTGAACTTGAATATATATATATATATATATATATTGATAAGCGCCAAAAATAGTCGAGTTTTGGGTCGATTATGGGACAATATTGTGTAGTTTTGTCACCCATTTGTAATCACTTCATGCGTAAAAGACTCGGATGTGATCAAAATTGCTAATTCGACTTTATAGTGTGTTTTGAAGTCATTCCCACAAGATGGAATAGGATCTGAGGTAGAAAGGAAGCAACAAAGAAGAAAACCGGGGCAGGACCATCCACGAGTGCTCACACGTGGAGGGCGTGGACAATTCCAGACGCGTCCACGCCCCCATCACGTGTGGATGCGTGGACGGGCCAAAGGGCAATTGCGGATTTTGATTTAGGTTGGCTATTAAACCCTTCCTCTGATTTTAGAAGGGAGAGCCCCAATTTCAGATCTGATTTCTTTAGTTTCCTCCACTTTGGGGGAAATCCCTCCTTTCCTTAGCCTAGATTAGGTTTATCATGGTAGATGCAAGAAGATGAGAGTGAAGATGTGATAGTTATCCTAGATCAATAGGTATCTTGTTCTCTACTCTTATCTCGTATTATATTTTCTATTGTTATTTCCTTTTTATTGTTTATTGCTTTACTTAGTGTTATTTTCTTGAGTTTGCATTGAGATTAGATAGGGAGATTAGTGGAAAGCTAGTTGTGTGTTGATTCTGTTAATAGATTGTTTCTGAAAGATGTGGTTAGCTTGATGCGAGACTCTGGATCCAACTCATCCACATTCGCCCTCTATCCGGAAGGATTAGGTCCGGGAGAGTGTAGCAAGGTTTCATAAATGCCCCAACCGATGAGGATTGGGAGTTCGAGTGTGACGCCACTCGGTGATGTGTCGTGAGCTCCCTAGTCGAGTCCGAATCATGTTGTTTACAATCCCGTTAGTAGTGTCGACCCTATAAGCTTGTTAAGAGTCCCAATACCCATTTCCATTCCACAGTTTACTTTATTTTAGTTCGAGTTCTCTTTTGCTTCATGACCTTTTCACTCCTTAACTATTCATGTGACTCTTATCTCTTAACCTCCCAAATGCCAACACGTTATTCGATTCCAATTTGCCATCCTTGAGACCGACACTCGTAGACTTTTCCTCATTTTACCACCTTCATTACACTATCACTCATCCACCTCACCATAAACTACACCTTCAAAATGGCGCCGTTGCCGGGGATGACAAACGGTTTTGAATTGTATTGACATTTAGGTAGTTCTTTATTAAGAGTCTTTGAATTGTTTTATTCTACTTTGCTTTATTTTCTTATTTTTGGTTCATTGATTGGAACGTGAGTTTATTTATCATTGCATATCTTGTGCTCATGTGCAACCGTTCGTAGTTTTAAAGATTTGTTGTTGGCTAAGCCTTGTACAGAAAATTTGCATGGAAAATCATTTGAGGAACTTACCGACAAGTGCTTACATGGATCCACATGGTTACCCATACCATGGAAGACAACACTTTAGAAGTTTGTCTCCCCAAACCTTTGAGCATCACCCCTATTACCATCCATATCCTTATTTCCACCCACCACCGCCTTACCACTATATCTCACCTGCATATCCGTACATCAACCCTTATCCTACCTCTAACCCTCCGCTGAACACTTTTTCTTATATGCATAGAGAAGAGGAATCATTGAGTTCTATAGCCGAAAATATCAACAATCAATTGTACCACGTGATGAGGGAGATTGATCCAAATTGTGATCTACCAACAAGAACCATCAATTTCCCCCAAAATGATCCTTTACATCTTAATGAACCTCTACAAAAACATGATTATGAACCACATTTCTATCCTAATCATCGCTTGAACATTTGTTACCCACCCCCACTCCAATCTCGACATGAGTATCATGTTATTCGCTTTCAGGAAAGACTATCTCGTACTTCATATTTCAATCAGGATCATCCCTCCACGAGATTAACTTCAGATAAATTTCTACCGGACAATGATGATATCAAAGTTCTTAAAGAGAAGGTGGAAATGTTTATATAAACCGCCAAGGAGGATACTGCTAAACTAAAGGCCGAGCCTCAGAGTGAGATGAAAGACTATCTTACTAATCTTCGGAAAGAAGGACTCCCTCTAGACGTCATTGAAACAAAATTGCTTACCATGACAGAGGAACTCATGAATCGAATCTCACCTCGTTATGGCTACACCACTAGTGATAACTGTCCAATGTTTGGAGTCGAACCACAAAGGACGAGTGGAGCGGAAGAAAGCACTAAGTGTGGAAAGGAGAACGAAGAGGAAAGAGATATAGGCACTCCTTTCAGCCCTACATGACTAAACGTGGGAAGTTATAACTGATGTTCTAGTTTAGATTATGATGGTCAATGCACATGCTGTTGCCCAAGGACTAGATGCTCCAGAATATGTTCTGAAGCCTTGAAATGCTTGGACATCCGAAGACATGATGAGAAACAACGTCGACAATATAGCTAAAGATATATTGTTCAAAACTGTTGATGAAACTATCTTCTCGAGGATAAGAAAATGTCAATTAGCCAAGGATATTTGGAATATTCTCATGCAAATAAGAGAAGAAGATGAGCAAGAGAAAGAAAACAAGTTGACCATTGTCACAAAGAAATTTGAGGATTTTTGAATGGTAAATGGAGAAACTGTAACACCCTAAAATTATTTTTCTCGAAACTCCTATTTTATTAAATTTCAAAATAAAACTACATATGTAATTTAACTTCCTACAAGATTTTTTGTCAAACAAGAGTATAATTAAATATTTTAAACTCCCTATTTTAAAAGATTTGATACCAAATATTTATATATTTATCTAAGACGAACCTGTGAACCTGATAGCCAAACCATGACCCCAAACTTAATTTCAAAATGAATCTTTCTTATATTTAAAATTTATAATATCATCTTTTACCCAATATTCACCCAACTTTTTACCCGAAATTATAACCCGAGATTTTTAAATCGCAAAAGAACCAAATTACCCCTCCTAGTCATGACATTTCAGCCTAGGGTTTTGTGCCTTACATATATATGACACTATTCCATCCTTGCCTCCTTCAATCCCTCCCATTTGTTCATCTTCTTCATCATGTTTGGAGGGGTGGTCTTCAAGCTTAAGCAAGCCATAAATAGTGAGAAAATATCCTTCTCTTCTCCTTTATTTCTTCCTTTCATCTTAGCTTCCTTTTTCCTTTCTTGATCTTTTTCACTTTGACCTCTCACTTGTACTCTTTCTAGGTATGCAAGCTTTTAAAACACACACACAAAGAGATATGTTATCATTTTTTTTTCTCATATAAGTCACATTATTCATATAAATAAGACACATAATTTCACACTATAATGCATAGAAATTCTCAACAAAATGCATATAAGCATATGTATTGTTTCTCTACTTCCAATATGCATTAGGTACATGAAGTTTACCCTTAAGATACAAAATTCATACAAAGAATACACATAATTTTACAATACAATGTACGAAAATTCTCAACAGATCAGAAGATGCATGAATCATGTATTGTTTGTCTACTACTATAAGTACTATGTACAAATAGTTTACCCTTAAGATACATAATTCATATAAAGAAGGCACATAATTTTAAAATACAATATAATGTACAGAAATTCTCTACAGAAGTTGTATGCATCATGTATGTTTTGTCTACTACTTATATGTATTAGGTACATAAACTTTACCCTTAAGATACATAATTCATATAAAGAAGACACATAATTTCACAATACAATGTACATAAATTCTCAACATAACTACTATGTGTTAGGTACAAAAATTATATAAATAAGACACATACTTTCAACACATGGTGTACATAATTTAATAGCAATGTGTACCGTTAAGAAAGTGGTAGGTTCAGTAATAAATACTGCATCTTGTTTCCTCTGCCATGATTCTATAAATACTGCATCTTGTTTCCTCTGCCATGATTCTGCAATGTCAAGGAAGCATTTGATGGTGTAACTACACCAATTCAAATCCTTGATTTTATCAACATTGATTAGTGAATGTAGGATCATATAGTTACTACTTGTGTTTTTGTGTCCTTTAGGAGTGTGGAAACAGAGAATATGACAGATCAGAATCCCTTTTGAACATTTCCCCATGATCGATCTCTCCTTTATATAATCTTGTTTAGCATTTCACTTGTTAATGGGGCCCCTTTATCCAGCCGCCAACGCTCTCTCCATGTAGCAACCAAGTGATTATACTCATTGGTTTCATTTGTACCATTTCCCTCTGTGATAAGGATTTGTCCTCTAGGGACACCAAGAGTAGCTTGATCATCTTCCTCCTCTAAAAGCAACTCCTCCTCTTCGAGCTGTAATGAACATCTAGAAACCTTCAAACTTTTCAAGAAGGCACCTTAGCAATTTGCTATCTCACGTGGAGATCTTTAACTTAAGTAGTATGTGATCCAAATCCAATTTCTTTTCCAGCCTCATGTTGTTCTGGGCTTAAACTGCTGACTAGAGTGAATATTTGCCTTGGGGTCATTCTTGTATTCAAGTATTTGATATGTTTTGGTAGACCATCTTCTTGTTGCTCTTTTCTTGTCCATTTGGGAGCTCTATTTGGCTGGTTATCATGTGTTGATTTGCTTCTTTTTTTTTCAGCCCCTTGTGGTTAGTCATCATTCCTTCTTTTGCTTCTTTATTCAACCCTCTACGGATGTTCTGTTATAGGAATTGATGTAGATGCTTCATTTTTCAATTCCATCGTTTATACATTTGTTGCATTTCATGTAATAGATTGTTGTTGGTAAAAGTAGACATTGCTGCAATTACTTCAAATATATTAACCAATCGGAGAAACTTCAAATGTAATGTATATTAACATTAGGTACAAACAATTAGACCACTCACTTAACTATGTATATCATGCACATAAAAGGCACAAAATTTTATTGCTCAAGACAAAACCTCTCCACATAACACATATACACATTATATATATTTACCAATCTTGAAATGTGATTTCACAAGGCGTACAAAAACTCATAACATAATACATAAGCATAAGTATAAATACTACTCCCTCCGTCCCATTTTACCTGTCATATTTACTATTCATTGGTCAAACCAACTCTTCATTTTTACTATTTTTAAATTTAATTTTTTGTAATTAATAGTACTTTTAATGTAGTTTCTAAATATATAAATTTTATATATTAATGCTAAACTTAATAATATGAAAAATTGGATTAAAAATTACTTCAGTCAAGTCTCGTTAAACGAACTAGACAACCATTTTGGGACGGAGATAGTATCATTTTTGTTTACTCAGGTATATAATTAATGTTCATAATGAAAAGAATTATATAGCTGAAGACATATAAATAACACATAAACATAAATCTAAACAATATCATTTATGTTTACTCAGGTACATAATTGAAAGTCATAATGCACAAAATTATATAGTTGAAGATATATAAACTCTTAACGTACTACACATAAACATAAGTCTAAACAATATCATTTTTGTTTACTCAGGTGTTGAATTCATATTCATAGTACACAGAATTATATAGCCGTAGACACACAAACTCATAAATATAATAGTAATGCTGTGTATGTACTTATTTTAAAATATGATCTGCCATATATGTTTTATATGTTAGGTTACATAGTGTCTAAGATTGTAGAAGCGGAAATTCTGTAACCCTATTTAATTGAAATGGTCATTAATATTGAATTTCATGCTAATGTGGAGAAATTATGTCATTAATGTTCAATTTCATGCCATATGTACTGAAATTATCAATTATTTTCAAGTTTCATAATGTTTCGAACTTCAAACAAATAAATGCTTGAAGATTCGCCTTTTTTTGTTTGAATGCTCTAAATGTGTTCTGTAAGTCTTTGACAAGTAATTCTGTAACCCCTCGTATTTTCCGATAAGTTTGAGATTCGAGAATATCGAAATAAAATTTTTTTTAAGCTATGACATTTAAGAGAAGACTGTTCGGTGCTTGAAATAATTTTTCTCTTAAGGATTAGTTATCGATAAGCTGCGAACTACGTACCGGTCGCGAACCGAGAAAATTTTAAGGAATAGATTCAGTTTGAATTTTTCCTAGAATTGGGATTATTAAGTATCATACGATTAAGCCTGAATTTCTAGTTAGTTCAAGGAAATTTTGTAAATGGACTGTAAGGGATAAATTATTACGGACTCTGTACCTAAATTTAGCGGGACACCGAAAAATTCCCAAAATTGGTGATTTGCGACGGGAATATTTTTACGATAATTTTGGTATTAGAATTTTCCCGAATTAAGTTATAATCCTCCGAACATTCATCTGATTTGAGCACAAACTGGCCAATTAAATTAATATCTTCATATAAGGGATCCATGAGGTGATGACATGTGGCAAATCCAATCCTAGACTAAGATTTGGTCATTTATTGTAACATTAATGAGGTATGGAGGCTTTGTACTTGTTGCTTGCCATCCAAGAACAAAAATCACTCCAAGATCACCTATCTCTCTCTCTCATTTTCGTGTAACACACTTAAGGAATAAGAGGAAAATTATTTTAGCCTAGTCTTGCATTGTGATCTAGCTAGAAGCTCCCACTCATTTTCCCAACTCAAGAGATCAAGTCTAGGTAAGACTTTAAGCTTTGATGGTTCAATCATCTCTAGAATTTAAGTGTTGATGTTTAATACAAGAAAATATTGTTGTTATGGTGACATTTTCTTTAGGATTTTTGGAGAAGAACTCCAAGGAGAACATCCTCAACTTTTACGGTTTTTAAAGTCTTCTACAAAGGTAAGGATTCCCTTAAGTCGGTTCAATCGCTTGGAAATAGGCAAATGCTAGGAAAAATTGCATGTTTAGAATTTTGTTCATGAAAAGTATGTGCTATGTTATAGATCTAAAAGTTGGCTCAAAAATCTTTGCTTTGATTTTTGATAAATTTTTTATGCATGTTCATAGCTATTTTATGCATGTATATGTTGTATTTATGCCCATATAGGCTTATACTTGTGAAAATATTGAAATAAAATCAAGCTAGTCTCTGGCAGTGACTTCCGTGAATTTCTGGGAAAAATCGGTAAGGTATTTTGATCCAATTTTTTTATACATGTGGTTCTATAAGTGTAGAAGCTGCATATAAAATTTCATAATTTTTGGAGTAGTATAAGTATGGTTTTCGATTTTTTTTCCAAAACTGGTCCAGAGAGGAAAAATGCTGGACAGCACACTGCCAAGGGCAAAAATGGAATTTTCTGTGTTAATTCGTGAACCTAGATGACCAAAACTTTTTATGAACATCAAGTACTATGAGTTAGGGTTCTACCATAAAAATTTCAAGTGAAAAAGAGTTCGAGAACTATTTTTACCGGCTCAATCTTTCGGACTGCGCCAAGCTGAAATTTTCTGAAAAAGAATGGTTAGAAACAATTTTGACAAATATTATTTTTTTGTGTATTATATTAACGTGGAAAATAACTATGTTTTGGAAATTATTATGATCCCTATACTTGATTTTCTGTGACGTGACTAATACTAACCTAAGCATGCGGGTTGGGAAAATATATTTGAGTGAGTTATTGGTGATGGATCGGAGTCGTGTGATGAATTAAAGGTGGATGTGTTTCGTACCCCACCGTGAGTTAAACGTGGATGTGTTTTGTACCCCACGTGAGAGTTGGAAAGGTGGATGTGTTGTGTACCCCACCGAGATCTAATAGTGGATGTGTTTCGTACCCCACTCGTGAATTAAAGGTGGATGTGTTTCGTACCCCACCGTGAGTTAAACGTGGATATGTTTTGTACCCCACGTGAGAGTTGGAAAGGTGGATGTGTTGTGTACCCCACCGAGATCTAATAGTGGATGTGTTTCGTACCCCACTCGTGAATTAAAGGTGGATGTGTTTCGTACCCCACCGTGAGTTAAACGTGGATGTGTTTTGTACCCCACATGAGAGTTGGAAAGGTGGATGTGTTGTGTACCCCACCGAGATCTAACAGTGGATGTGTTTCGTACCCCACTTATGAGTAAGGCGAGAATTGTGTACCGCGGATGATGTGTGAGAGCTAACCATTGGGTGAATTAATGACTGTGTTATATGCTTGAATTACTGAAATAAAGTGAATTTGCTTGTTGTTAGAATGGTTACAGGTCGATTGTGACTGATGGGTAATGTTATCTTGCCCTGTTATTATTGAAAATTATTTTTGAAACCTTTGTTTATTTTCGAGTGATCATGGATATCCTTACTTAGCCGTCGCGCTAACTACACTTCATTGTGTCATCTATTAGATGCAGTCTAGCGTGAGCTCTGAATAGGATGGAAGTCGAGGTTGAAGACTACTCTGTCCTAGAATAGACACCCTGGAGGATTATTTCCATATGTACATATCTGGATATTGATATGGTTATTTGAGGTTGTAAGTTTAGCCTTAGCGTTTGGGTATAGGAAAGATACCTAAGCGTGGCGGTAACACCCAGTTTTCTGCTGGTTAGACGCTTCCACAATGTATTGTAATATTAGGATTTTGTAATAAATCCCTGATGTGAAAATTGGGGTGTTACAAATTCGTTGACAAGAAATGCTTCTTCGTTGTTGTGTTGATGTTGTTGCGAAGTTGTTTCTGTAGGGATTTTGCTTATGAATTACAAATGGAAGGAATGTAGTGTAGAAGAAGACGCCTTTCCTTTTATTATATGTAATTAAAAAAAATTGTAACAAGATTTGGCAAATGGAACAGTGTCTGTCTCGTCAAGTTCTACTTAATTAGTAGAATCAATGAAACGTGTCGTCGAAGTGGAGCAGGGTCCACGATATAAACATTGTATAATCGATTGATGTGTTATATTTCAACTAAAAATAATACGAAGTATTACATAGATTTGAAATTAGTATGAACTTTTTGTCCATTATGGAATGCAATTATAAAATATCTTTTATTTCAGTTAGAAATTTAAATTTATAAAAATAGTTCACATTTTAAGCAGCATCAGCAAATCCACCGAGCAAAAATTAAATATATAATTTTTGTTTGGTAACATACATTACATTGTTTCCTTATTAATTGTTGAATGACAACAATCCAACGAATACGATATTGAATTCCATTCCTAATAATAATGAATTGATGAATCATGCATTTACAACTCAGTAGCCAAATTAAAATTCCAATGATGAATTGAAAGATTTTTCTCATGTCTAGTACTCTATATAAATGAATGCCTTTTGTTTTTGCAATAATTCACATATTGTTTCCAACGTAACCATGGCAAGAAAAAGAGTAAAATTGGCTTTTATTGTGAATAAAAAGAAAAAAAGAAAAACCTCCTACAAGAAACGAAAGATGGGGGTGTTGAAGATGCTTAATGAGCTGAGCATCCTGTGCGGTGTTGAGGCGTACAGCTCTTTTGAGCAAGGTCCGATTGTATGGCCGAGTGTTGAAGGTATGCAACAGACCATTGCCACATTGAAGAACATGCCATATTTCGCCCAAACTCGAGGAATGGTGGACCATGGGAACTTCCTTGAAGAGAGGTTTATGAAATTAGGCACTCAGCTTCTCAATCTGAAGAAAGTGAATAGATTGACGGAGATGGCTTTAGTGATGTATCAGATCTTACAAGGACATCAACTTTATATTTCTCTCAGTTCCGAAGACCTTAATGATTTGGGTTGGGCTATAAACGTATATCTAGAAGAAATTGATAACAAGGTCGAGGCTTCCTCAATCCCAGCATCAGCTCCAGAGCCCAGCAGCTCAACAAATCCTTAAAATCCTCATAAGCTCCATCTATTGTATTATATTGTACTGTTGTAGTCCATCCACACATTAGTTGCTTGTCTTTAATTTGTTTTTAAATTTTGATGCATAGGCTATATTGCTATAACTTGCATGCTTTAAATTAAATTTTCTATTTTATGTTATTCTATTTCATTATTAATATAAAACAAGCTGTTTGTTTTTATTATAATAAAATGAAAAGATTTGGGTATAAATTTGAGCTGCGGCTGGAGAATCTTTTGATAAAGTTCATAGTTCATAAATAGAAAATACAATAGGGAGATAACAAGTAGTATATTAGATGACACAATTAATAAAAGAATAATTTGTTGGAGCGTAAAAAATATTAAGTAGGCTAACAAGCTAATAAAGCAGGCGTTTTTTTTTTCTCACTATAGTCCTTAGAGTTTCTGCTCCCATATTTCTAGCAATTTAGGAGGGGCATGGAAAAGATATATATCATTGCCGCATTAGGGTGGCCTTGGAAGTGGAAAAGCCCCTCAAGAAAAGAATGAAACTCACTAAAGAGGATGGATCTATTGTCTAGCTAGGTGACTTTTAAATATGAAATAATGTATATATGTTATGTAGGTCAAAAGTTCAACAATGCAGGTGTACTGGTATTGCCAATTTAAAGACTATTCCAGTTGTTTGACAAATGCTAAGTAGGTTCCTTTTGCATTTATCTAGGTAAACATTTATATGGAATTAGTTGTATCGTATCTTTTACAAATTTTATTAAGGGAAGATAATTAACCATATCTGCACACATCATTACATGGTAAATTACGGTGGACAGAGCTGTGTGAATCACGATTCAAAATGATATTGTTGAATTTTATGAGTTAGAATATTGTACATTACGGGATAGTATAATGTCATTTATATTTTCAATAATAACATAGAATAAAACATTAAGTTTTGTTAGTAATTGCAAATGCTTTCATAAATTACTATATTATATTATTAATCTCATTTTTCTTTCTTTTTTTTTTTTTTGAAACGTAGGAAGGGGAAAACACCAACCAAGACAAAGCACAACGTAACTTAATTAATAAGAAAAAACACACCAGCATCAGTTCAATCATTCACAAGATCCCCTAGAATATGAACTGGAGGCCGTACAAACTCAATCCAGTCATAGTCGCGGTTGATCGCTACCTTTGCTAAAGCATCAGGTACCACATTATTCTCCCTAGGGCAATAAGAGATATGCACCATCCAATCCTCTTTCTTTTATCATAAATGTTATAACAATACTTTATATTTAATTATATAAGCTTAGACCGTGCCTCGCACGAGACGATATCTAGTCTACATATATATTAAAACAAAGTGTCATTTTCCCACTCATTTTAGACAAAAAAAAATTAATTTGAAATTTGAAATCAGTCAACATAAGATTACAACTAACAATTATCAAAATTAAATTATATTAAATTAAATTATATTTAAGTGAATACCTTAAATTCAGTACACGTGTGTATATATATATATATATATATATATATATATATATATATATATATATATATATATATATATATATATATATATATATATATATATATATATATAAATTAAAGCTTACCAAATAAAGTCATTACTGATTTATGTATGCATGTAATGATTTTATTTTGTAAATTTTATATCAAGATACAAGCAAAATACTCTCTATATAAGTAGAGTTAGTCTTGAGGGCTCCCAATTTATAGATGGGAAAAGGTTCCTTAGAACTTGAAACATTAATTATCCATTCAAGACATTTGACTATTTCCAAAATTCTAAGTATTGAATACTTTTAACACATTAAATGGAGTTTTTTTCTGCTTGGTCAAATATGGCATTTTTTTTAGTGTAGCATCCTTGCATGCCTTGAAAAATGGTTAGATCAATATAAAAGATAGACATGTGAAGGTGTATAGTTTTAGGGTGAGTGGACGTGGAATGGAATGTGTTAAAACGAAGAGTCAAAACTCCCCGAGTGGCGGTCTCTCAAGGATGACAGATTGGAGTGAATTAGTGTTTGCATTTAGGAGGTTAATAGACAAGACTTACGAGAATCACCGGGGAATATTTGAGTCATGGATTGGAGGTTGCAAAATTGAATTTAATAAGAAAAATATTTAAAAGAACAAGCGGGTTGAGTGCCTTAATTAGCCTATGCAATTGACCATACTATCGGGGTTGTAGAAACGAGGTTCGGGAATTTTCGCGGGAGTCACGGTATCAATACCGAGTGGCGTCACACTCGGACTCTCAATCCTCATTCGGTTGAGGCATTTAATTGAATACCTTGCCTACCACTCCTCCTGGACCTCATCCTTCCGGATAGAGGGCGGGAATGTGGATGAGTTGGACTCGTGAGAGGTCGCTATCGCGCACACACTCACTTTCACTAAGCCTACTATCTATCCCGGCCAGAAATAGAAACAAATCACAAATTAAAGAACTTCAACCACACAAGACTAAAACCCTACTTCATTATCTTCACAAGCAAATGGAAGAATTCAATCATCAATCACCATGGCTACTGTGGGGCAAACAATCCCCTCTACTAATCTACTCTAGCACTAGCAACATAAAAAATCAACAAAGAAGAAATAATCAACACAAATAGATTAAAGTCATAGTATAACAAGAACAAGAGTAGAGTAATATACCTAGGAAACTAATAGATCTATTACATCTTCACTCTCATCTTCCTCCTTGCATCTATCATGAAAAACTAATCTAATCTAAGGAGAAATGGAGATTTCCCCCAAATGGGAGAAACTAAGGAAAATCAGATCTGGTAATTGGGGCTCTCCCTTCTCAAATGCAGAGGTAGGGTTTAATAGCCAACCTAAATTCGAAATCCCGCAAATGCCCTTGGTGGCCCGGTTCACGCCACCTTCACACGTGTATGGGGGCGTGGACGCGTTCTGGAAGTGGTCCACGCCTCTTTCACGTGTGAGGCCCCCGTGGTCAGGTCCTGCCCCGGTTACTTCTTCGTTTGTTGCTTCCTTTTTGTCCTTGGACCCGGTTATATCCTACAGGAATGACTTAAAACACGATTTTTAATGTTGCATTTACTGATTTGATCTTATTAGAGTCTTTACGCATGTAAATGATTACAAATGGGTGGCAAAGCTATAAAATATTGTCCTATAAATGACCCTAAACATGACTATTCTTGGCACTTATCAACATGCATTATAAATTAAAATAATTTGATACTAACAAAATATCATATATAACAAATATTAATTGCAATTAGGACAAATAAATCAATAAATTAAAAATTAATTCATAAGAAAAAGAATTTTGATACTTAGCTGAACTCAATCATCCCCATTTCGTTCCTTAAAGTTCCAAAGCAAGATTCAAACAACGGTTTTGTGAAAATATTGACAATTTGATTTTCTGTAGAGATATGATAGATTCTTACATCCTTCTTTTCGACGTGGTCACGAATAAAATGATGTCGTACATCAATATTTTTTTTTTGAATACAACTGACCCTATTACATTGTAGTATCTGTTCATAATATTCTTTGTCCTTGAATGAAGTACAGGATTTTGAGAAATTGCAATTGCGCTAGTATTATCACAGAAAATACTAACGTCATCGTAATTTATTCCATAATCCCTTCATCATCTTTGTCTTTTTTGAGTACTACTGACTCTGTTACAATGTAGTATGAGGCTCGAACCCACTCCCATCATCCATGTGGGAGTGTTAATCGGGACACCGGATGCGACTAGACCACAAGGTCTTTGGCAATCCCTTCATCATCTTTGTCAATCCTTTGTGATTTTCTCATTGGTATTTTCACTGAGCTTTTTCCATCTACGCCAAATTTCGTGATAAGATCTTTTGTGTACTTGGCTTGATTTATGATCATTTCTTCCTTCATCTGTTTGACTTGCAATCCAAGGAAGTAGTTTAATTCACCCATCATGCTCATTTCAAACCTGTTCTGCATGAGCTTAGAAAATTTCTTACATAAAGATTTATTACTACTGCCAAAAATGATATCGTCAACATAAATTTGTACTAATAAAATGTGATTATTTTCTTGTATTATAAATAAGGTTTTGTCAACAAGGCCTTTGTAAAACGACAACTAATTAATAACATTGATAGGGTATCGTACCAAGCTCGAGATGCTTGTTTTAACCCGTATAATGCTTTCTTTATTTTATATACCTTGTCAACACTACCTTGTACCTCAAAATTGGGTGGTTTCTCAATGGATACTTCATCTTCAAGTAAGTCATTGAGAAATGCGCTCTTTACGTCCATTTGATAGACCATAAAATTCTTGTACGCTGCATATGCTAGGAAAATGCGAATAGCTTCAAGTCTTGCAACTGGAGCAAAAGCTTCATCAAAATGTATTCCTTCTTCTCGAGAATAGCCTTTTGCAACAAGTCTTGCTTTATTTCTAACAATGGTGTCATCTTCATTTGCTTTGTTCCTAAAGACCCATTTTGTACCAATTACGTTGTGATCAACAGGTCTTGGAAGAAGCTCCCAAACATTATTTCTTTGAAATTGATTTAGCTCTTCTTACATGGCTTCAATCCAACTAGGATAACTTAAAACTTCATCTATCTCATTTGGTTCAATTTGAGATAGGAAACAAAAAAACAGTGCATCCCTTGTAGCTTATCTCACTACAAAAAAAAAAGGAAAATAGTGACGGAAAATTCCGTCGCTAGAAAGGGAAAATCCCTCGCTAAATGCTTAAGCGACGGAATTGGTCTGTCGCTAAAAGTGGCGTCGCTAGAATTTTACGACGCAATTTTATAGTTGCTAAATTTTGTGATGGATTTTTCCATCGCTAAAATTAAAAAATTCGTCGTTAATATCTTTCCCGCGACGATTTGAATGATGAAATCTGCAAGGGAATAGAGACGAAAAATTCCGTTGCTAAATTTACCAACAAATATTCCGTAGCTATTTCGTTTCTGTAGGTACCATTTAGCTACAGCTTAGAGACGAAAATTTTAGTCATTATTTCGTTGTCATTCTTTATTGCTAGAAGGTATTTAGGTACAAATTTGCTACGCTTTTTGTTCGATGCTAAATTTTTAAAATTTAAAAAAATCCACCAATTAATTTTTTTTGAGTACATCCACCAATTAATTAATATCACATATCTATATTAAACCTATAATATAATAATTCAATAATATAATTGTAAAATATATTATATTAAAATTCAATGTCAATAACAATAACAAAAGTATAGCATTGTTATAAAGCTACTCCCCAGAAAAACCGTTGGTCTCTACCCGCTGGTTAATAGACTTTTGAAATGGGTTTCCTTCCGATGGATCTTTTTCAAAACACCTATAAATACTTTCATTCAAATCCAAAGAAGGTCTTGGTCTATTGATGAAAAAAAAAATTACAAGCTATTCAAGTGTTCTCAACAAGTTCAAAGCAAGACCAGTGAGAGATGAGATCAGATTTAAAAAGATATATACAAAGTTTTATCTTGTTTAGAAGCTTGGGCTGCTCAAACGCGAAGATCAAGTTCATCATTGAAATCCAAGCTTTCTCGTTGGAAATAGAAGAATTATTTTATTCAAACCTTTGAAACTATACTTGGTAGAAGTAGAAAGAGGCGGAGTAAACTCGATGTTGAGTTGAAAAACTTGTGAAGTTCAAGGATGGCTTTGTGTTCAAGGCTTGAATGTTCTTTGTACTAAAAAGATTAGTGCAAACCTCCTTAAGAGTTTTAAGGAAAAGAGTGGAGTAGGCTGTGGTTTAGTAAAAGCACTATAAAAATCTCTATCTATCTATTTTTACTTTACTGCATTTATTAATACCCATGCGCTCAAGATCATTAAACTTTCAAAGAATAAATATTACGTGCACAACTAATTAAAAAGAGTTAGCAATATATTTCTGTTGTGCATGCTCTAAGAAACGTTGAAATAACCCTTTGGTTTACTTGTATGAACCGTTAAGATTTTCAAAATCCTACAAGTCTATTCACTTCCCCTCTAGACTTGTATTATAACCCTTCAGGACAAACATTTATTGATATCAAAGCAGTTACCTTGATCAGTAAACACCCTGTGTATGCTGCATGATGATCTTTGATATGATCTCAATTGTGCATATTTTTCTAAGTGTTTTGGATCAACTTTTGAGCTTAAATGTATTATATTATCATCTCCAATTCATGTTTCCTTGCTTTCTAGTGTATACATGGTTTATTCTTGAATTTGGTGCTTTTAAGGCATTTTTTTAGTGTTTTGAAACCATTTTAGATCAAACGCAAAGCAAGGGAATGTTTGAAGGCATGATTAGGGTCAAAACGAACGAAAAATGCTGATTTTTAGAGCTGGACGCGTCCGGAATCCTGCCCGTCGCGACCAAATATTCCAGTGCGTGAAGACTTGAGCCATGATCCAGACTCGACGCGTCGAGTCCATACCGTAACAATTTCGCGAAAATCCCTGAGGCTCGACGCGTCGAGCCCTTGTCTCGACGCGCCGAGAATCCTGTGACAGCACAACTTTCTGCTTCGCGGAATTGCCTATTTTGCCCCTATTTTTTCTCCCACTATAAAAGGCTCATTTTCCCAAAACCCTAAGGCTAAGCTGCGTTTTTAGGAGGCAAATAGGAGTGAGTGCAAGGTGTTGTCTCTTCAATGGAGTAAAGGAGGGATCCACCACTTTTGGAGAAGAAGATTTGCATTTCAAGGAGCTATGAAGAGTTAGGGAGGAAGAAGGAAAGCTTGGAAAGCTATACTTGGGAGAATTTCTTTTCCTTTCCTTTACTTTCTAGTCTTTGTAAACTCTTTCTTACTTGAGCTTTAAATTCTAGCCTAGCCATGATTGGCTAAAGTAATTTTGGGATTTTTGGGTGAAAGGTGTTTAGAGATAACAAGTAGTATATTAGATGACACAATTAATAAAAGAATAATTTGTTGGAGCGTAAAAAATATTAAGTAGGCTAACAAGCTAATAAAGCAGGCGTTTTTTTTTTCTCACTATAGTCCTTAGAGTTTCTGCTCCCATATTTCTAGCAATTTAGGAGGGGCATGGAAAAGATATATATCATTGCCGCATTAGGGTGGCCTTGGAAGTGGAAAAGCCCCTCAAGAAAAGAATGAAACTCACTAAAGAGGATGGATCTATTGTCTAGCTAGGTGACTTTTAAATATGAAATAATGTATATATGTTATGTAGGTCAAAAGTTCAACAATGCAGGTGTACTGGTATTGCCAATTTAAAGACTATTCCAGTTGTTTGACAAATGCTAAGTAGGTTCCTTTTGCATTTATCTAGGTAAACATTTATATGGAATTAGTTGTATCGTATCTTTTACAAATTTTATTAAGGGAAGATAATTAACCATATCTGCACACATCATTACATGGTAAATTACGGTGGACAGAGCTGTGTGAATCACGATTCAAAATGATATTGTTGAATTTTATGAGTTAGAATATTGTACATTACGGGATAGTATAATGTCATTTATATTTTCAATAATAACATAGAATAAAACATTAAGTTTTGTTAGTAATTGCAAATGCTTTCATAAATTACTATATTATATTATTAATCTCATTTTTCTTTCTTTTTTTTTTTTTTGAAACGTAGGAAGGGGAAAACACCAACCAAGACAAAGCACAACGTAACTTAATTAATAAGAAAAACACACCAGCATCAGTTCAATCATTCACAAGATCCCCTAGAATATGAACTGGAGGCCGTACAAACTCAATCCAGTCATAGTCGCGGTTGATCGCTACCTTTGCTAAAGCATCAGGTACCACATTATTCTCCCTAGGGCAATAAGAGATATGCACCATCCAATCCTCTTTCTTTTATCATAAATGTTATAACAATACTTTATATTTAATTATATAAGCTTAGACCGTGCCTCGCACGAGACGATATCTAGTCTACATATATATTAAAACAAAGTGTCATTTTCCCACTCATTTTAGACAAAAAAAAATTAATTTGAAATTTGAAATCAGTCAACATAAGATTACAACTAACAATTATCAAAATTAAATTATATTAAATTAAATTATATTTAAGTGAATACCTTAAATTCAGTACACGTGTGTATATATATATATATATATATATATATATATATATATATATATATATATATATATATATATATATATATATATATATATATATATATATAATTAAAGCTTACCAAATAAAGTCATTACTGATTTATGTATGCATGTAATGATTTTATTTTGTAAATTTTATATCAAGATACAAGCAAAATACTCTCTATATAAGTAGAGTTAGTCTTGAGGGCTCCCAATTTATAGATGGGAAAAGGTTCCTTAGAACTTGAAACATTAATTATCCATTCAAGACATTTGACTATTTCCAAAATTCTAAGTATTGAATACTTTTAACACATTAAATGGAGTTTTTTTCTGCTTGGTCAAATATGGCATTTTTTTTAGTGTAGCATCCTTGCATGCCTTGAAAAATGGTTAGATCAATATAAAAGATAGACATGTGAAGGTGTATAGTTTTAGGGTGAGTGGACGTGGAATGGAATGTGTTAAAACGAAGAGTCAAAACTCCCCGAGTGGCGGTCTCTCAAGGATGACAGATTGGAGTGAATTAGTGTTTGCATTTAGGAGGTTAATAGACAAGACTTACGAGAATCACCGGGGAATATTTGAGTCATGGATTGGAGGTTGCAAAATTGAATTTAATAAGAAAAAATATTTAAAAGAACAAGCGGGTTGAGTGCCTTAATTAGCCTATGCAATTGACCATACTATCGGGGTTGTAGAAACGAGGTTCGGGAATTTTCGCGGGAGTCACGGTATCAATACCGAGTGGCGTCACACTCGGACTCTCAATCCTCATTCGGTTGAGGCATTTAATTGAATACCTTGCCTACCACTCCTCCTGGACCTCATCCTTCCGGATAGAGGCGGGAATGTGGATGAGTTGGACTCGTGAGAGGTCGCTATCGCGCACACACTCACTTTCACTAAGCCTACTATCTATCCCGGCCAGAAATAGAAACAAATCACAAAGAACTTCAACCACACAAGACTAAAACCCTACTTCATTATCTTCACAAGCAAATGGAAGAATTCAATCATCAATCACCATGGCTACTGTGGGGCAAACAATCCCCTCTACTAATCTACTCTAGCACTAGCAACATAAAAAATCAACAAAGAAGAAATAATCAACACAAATAGATTAAAGTCATAGTATAACAAGAACAAGAGTAGAGTAATATACCTAGGAAACTAATAGATCTATTACATCTTCACTCTCATCTTCCTCCTTGCATCTATCATGAAAAACTAATCTAATCTAAGGAGAAATGGAGATTTCCCCCAAATGGGAGAAACTAAGGAAAATCAGATCTGGTAATTGGGGCTCTCCCTTCTCAAATGCAGAGGTAGGGTTTAATAGCCAACCTAAATTCGAAATCCCGCAAATGCCCTTGGTGGCCCGGTTCACGCCACCTTCACACGTGTATGGGGGTGGACGCGTTCTGGAAGTGGTCCACGCCTCTTTCACGTGTGAGGCCCCGTGGTCAGGTCCTGCCCCGGTTACTTTTTCGTTTGTTGCTTCCTTTTTGTCCTTGGACCCGGTTATATCCTACAGGAATGACTTAAAACACGATTTTTAATGTTGCATTTACTGATTTGATCTTATTAGAGTCTTTACGCATGTAAATGATTACAAATGGGTGGCAAAGCTATAAAATATTGTCCTATAAATGACCCTAAACATGACTATTCTTGGCACTTATCAACATGCATTATAAATTAAAATAATTTGATACTAACAAAATATCATATATAACAAATATTAATTGCAATTAGGACAAATAAATCAATAAATTAAAAATTAATTCATAAGAAAAAGAATTTTGATACTTAGCTGAACTCAATCATCCCCATTTCGTTCCTTAAAGTTCCAAAGCAAGATTCAAACAACGGTTTTGTGAAAATATTGACAATTTGATTTTCTGTAGAGATATGATAGATTCTTACATCCTTCTTTTCGACGTGGTCACGAATAAAATGATGTCGTACATCAATATTTTTTTTTGAATACAACTGACCCTATTACATTGTAGTATCTGTTCATAATATTCTTTGTCCTTGAATGAAGTACAGGATTTTGAGAAATTGCAATTGCGCTAGTATTATCACAGAAAATACTAACGTCATCGTAATTTATTCCATAATCCCTTCATCATCTTTGTCTTTTTTGAGTACTACTGACTCTGTTACAATGTAGTATGAGGCTCGAACCCACTCCCATCATCCATGTGGGAGTGTTAATCGGGACACCGGATGCGACTAGACCACAAGGTCTTTGGCAATCCCTTCATCATCTTTGTCAATCCTTTGTGATTTTCTCATTGGTATTTTCACTGAGCTTTTTCCATCTACGCCAAATTTCGTGATAAGATCTTTTGTGTACTTGGCTTGATTTATGATCATTTCTTCCTTCATCTGTTTGACTTGCAATCCAAGGAAGTAGTTTAATTCACCCATCATGCTCATTTCAAACCTGTTCTGCATGAGCTTAGAAAATTTCTTACATAAAGATTTATTACTACTGCCAAAAATGATATCGTCAACATAAATTTGTACTAATAAAATGTGATTATTTTCTTGTATTATAAATAAGGTTTTGTCAACAAGGCCTTTGTAAAACGACAACTAATTAATAACATTGATAGGGTATCGTACCAAGCTCGAGATGCTTGTTTTAACCCGTATAATGCTTTCTTTATTTTATATACCTTGTCAACACTACCTTGTACCTCAAAATTGGGTGTTTCTCAATGGATACTTCATCTTCAAGTAAGTCATTGAGAAATGCGCTCTTTACGTCCATTTGATAGACCATAAAATTCTTGTACGCTGCATATGCTAGGAAAATGCGAATAGCTTCAAGTCTTGCAACTGGAGCAAAAGCTTCATCAAAATGTAGTGTCTGTCTCGTCAAGTTTCACTTAGTGGAATCAATTAAATGTCATCGTATTAGGACATGGTCCACGATATAAGCATTGTATAAGCGATTGATGTGTTATATTTCAACTAAAAGTAATACAGAATATTACATAGATTTGAAATTAGTATGAACCTTTTTGTCCATTATGGAATGCAATTATAAAATATCTTTTATTTCAGTTAAAAATTAAAATTTATAAATAGAGTTCACATTTTAAGCATCAGCAAATCCACCGTTTTGAGCAAAAATTAAATATATAAATTTTCTTTGGTAACATACATTACATTGTTTCCTTATTAATCGTTCAACGACAACAATCCAATGAATACGATATTGAAATCCATTTCTAATAATAATGAATTGATGAATCATGCATTTACAACTCAGTAGCCAAATTAAAAGGAAATAAAGATTTTTGTCATGTATGTGTGGTACTAGCTCTATATAAATGAATGTCTTTTTGTTTTTGCAATTCACATATTCTGTATGGCAAGAAAAAGAGTAAAATTGGCTTTTATTGTGAATCAAACCCAAAGAAGAAAGTCGTACAAGAAACGAAAGATGGGGGTGTTGAAGATGCTGAATGAGCTGAGCATCCTGTGCGGTGTTGAGGTAGGTGCAGTACTGTACAGCTCTTTTGAGCAAGGTCCGGTTGTATGGCCGAGTGTTGAAGGTATGCAACAGACCATTGCCACATTCAAGAACATGCCAGATTTCGCACAAACTCGAGGAATGGTGGACCACGACACCTTCCTTGATGACAGGTTTCTAAAATTAGGCACTCAGCTTCTCAATCTGAAGACAGTGAATAGAGTGACGGAGATGGCTTTAGTGATGTTTCAGATCTTACAAGGACATCAACTTAATATTTCTCTCAGTTCCGAAGACATTAACGATTTGGGTTGGGCCATAAACCTATATTTGGCTGAAATTGAGAAGAAGGTCGTGGCAATTATAAAGAATTCCTCAATCCCAGCATCAGCTCCAACTCGGGGAGGGCCCAACACCTCATCAAATCCTTAAAATCCACACCTCCATCTAGATCAGAGTTGCTTGTCATTGTTTTCCAATTTTGATGCATAGGCTATATTGCTATAGCTTGCATGCTTTAAATTTTCTATTTATGGTTGTTATGTTATTCTATTTCATTATTAATATTCTGGTTTATTATTAATATAAAACAAGCTGTTTTTTTTTTTATTTTTAAAATGAAAAGATTTGGGTATAAATTTGAGCTGCGGAGAATCTTTAGATAAAGTTCATATTTCATCAATAGAAAATACAATAGGCAAATAATAAATGGCAGAGAAATTTTCAATTTTCACGACGAGTATTGGACAATTTTCACATTTGGCTCCTATAAAAATTTTCAAATTTAGTCCCACGATTTTTAAATCTTGACCACATTTAATCCTTCATATTAAAATTTCGATCACTGATGACTTTTTTCAGACGAGTGAGTTAATTTAAAGGCAAAATTGTCCTTTTCTTTATTTTTAATTAAAAAACTAATATTTCCCCCAAACCCTTTCTTCTCCCTTTGCCTTATCCTCCCTCTGCGCATATGAATATGTAACAGGCTTTGATTTCTCGATCTCCTCATGCTCATCGACCTTGTTAGCAAAGGTTTCCCGCCACCTTCAACACAAAGTCAGATATTCAGGAATGATCTTACATTCTTATCACATACGTATCAAGTTGGCTTTGTTCTGTAAGACTGTAAGTCATTGAAAATATATCAAACACAGAAATCAAGTGTTCAGAAACTAACCTGCACGTGGTGAGCTAGGAGGGGAAAGCAAAGCTGTAGAAGATCCAGCACGAACAGAAGAGTAGACAACAGATAATACAGTTGTGGAGCAGCCCTAGGGTTAGTGTACCAGTGGAAACAGATTTTGAGTGCTTATGAAGGGCATTGCATTCATAATCCCTAGGTTCACTAGCAAGTGAACTGCAGTACAGAGATATAACTGAATCTGGGAATCAGGCAGGGGGGGAGGAGAAAGGCTGCGCAGAGGGGGAATGACGCAACATGATAAGAAGGAAATAATAATTTTGCCCTTAAGTTAATTCACTCACGGGTAAAATAATCATCAGTGACCGAAATTTTGACCGAAGGACAAAATGTGATAGAAATTTAAAAGTCAAAATCTAAAAATTTTAATAGTCAGGAACTAAATGTGGAAATGATCACTCGTGGAACCAAAAATGGAAATTTTTCATAAATGGCATATCTGTCACTCAAGTAGTATACTAGATAGACACAATTAATAAAAGAATAATTTGTTGGAGCATAAAAATTATTAAGTAGGCTAACGAGCTAAAGCAGGGCCTTTTTTTGGTGTTTACAATATAAAAGCTATTCCTAAGTGCATGGGAATAGTTAATACCGAAGTACCCCTAAGAATAGCTATTACCTTTACAAAGGTAATAGGTCATTCCTAGGAATGTTATTCTCATGATAAAATGATCGAACCAAACAATGATTTAGATTTATTACAAAGAATGCTATTCTATTCCTAACCTATTCTATGAAACTCACTAAAGAGGATGGATCTATTGTCTAGCTAGGTGACTTATATGAACTAATGTATATATGTTATGTTAGGTTAAGACCATGTCCAACTGGTGCGCCAAAACACAAATTTGGAGTGGAAAATGGTGTTGTTGCGCTCCAATGAAGGCGCCATCGCACCAAAAAAATGGCGCAGCATGAACAGTGCAGTGCCATATTTGGTGTTGCACTGTTCATGCTGTGCCATTTTTGGTGCGCCTTTTTTTCCCCAATTTGTCCCTTATTTTTCTTTGTAATTCCTTTTATATCTTTAGTTTAGTTTTAATGTATTTGTATATTTTGTTAAATCGTTAAATATAAATTTTATATTATTATAAATAAATTATATCATTTGAAATATTTCATCAAGATGATTAAAACAAGACTAATATTGAACACATATTAAATAAAAATGAAAGTACATAAAACATATTTTTAACAAAGTCTAATATTTAAAGAGAATACAAAGTCTTAAAATAATATTTACATTATAATTATATTTTATATTAAAATATTTAAAGATAATACAAAGTCTTAATTTATGAGAAAACAATTTTTTTTAGTAATGAAATAAAATTTGGTGTAATGGGTTGGAGCGCAAATTATATCGTGGACCATGGTCCACAATGCATTGTGGACCGCGCATCAAAACGACGTCGTTTTGATTAATGAAAATATACCGATTAATTCGCGCCACTCACTTTCAGTTCATATACACTGCAGTTACATTTCAACACAACTTCAGTTACATTTCGACACAACTGCAGTTACATTTCAACACATCTACATTTACATTTTGATATAACTACAGTTTCATCAGTTATATACACTGCAGTTACATTTCAACTAAAAGTAATACGGAATATTACATAGATTTGAAATTAGTATGAACCTTTTTGACCATTATGGAATGCAATTATAAAATATCTTTTATTTCAGTTAAAAATTAAAATTTATAAAAAGAGTTCACATTTTAAGCATAAGCAAATCCACCGTTTTGAGCAAAAATTAAATATATAAATTTTCTTTGGTAACATACATTACATTGTTTCCTTATTAATCGTTCAAAATATTCTTAAAATATTATAACAAATCAATTCCGTGCAACGCATGGGCGAAAATACTAGTTAAAATTTATAAAAAAGAGTTCACATTTTAAGCGGCATCAGCAAATCCACCGTTTTGAGCAAAAATTAAATATATAATTTTTGTTTGGTAACATACATTACATTGTTTCCTTATTAATCGTTCAAAATATTCTTAAAATATTATAACAAATCAATTCCGTGCAACGCATGGGCGAAAATACTAGTTAAAATTTATAAAAAGAGTTCACATTTTAAGCGGCATCAGCAAATCCACCGTTTTGAGCAAAAATTAAATATATAATTTTTGTTTGGTAACATACATTACATTGTTTCCTTATTAATCGTTGAATGACAACAATCCAACGAATACGATATTGAATTCCATTCCTAATAATAATGAATTGATGAATCATGCATTTACAACTCAGTAGCCAAATTAAAATCCCAATCATTAATCGAAAGATTTTTCTCTATATAAATGAATGACTTTTGTTTTTGCAATTCACATATTGTTTCCAACGTAACCATTGCAAGAAAAAGAGTAAAATTGGCTTTTATTGTGAAAAAAAAAATGAAAACGGTCCTACAAGAAACGAAAGATGGGGGTGTTGAAGATGCTTAATGAGCTGAGCATCCTGTGCGGTGTTGAGGCAGGTGCAGTACTGTACAACTCTTTTGAGCAAGGTCCGATTGTATGGCCGAGTGTTGAAGGTATGCAACAGACCATTGCCAGATCGAAGAACATGCCAGATTTTGCCCAAACTCGAGGAATGGTGGACCATGACAACGATGAGAACTGTGTTTGTATTAATTCAGAACTAACAACAAATGTTCAGAAGACCAGGTATATATACAAGAGAGTCATAATCAGACTAGGAAAGATAATTGTAATCTAACTCAAATGTGTAGAGTCCTAATACGCCCCCTCAAGCACAGGGAATGGTAGTGACCTGTAGCTTGTCTCGTATAAAGGAAAAGCGTGGTCCAGGAAGAGCCTTGGTGAATATGTCAGCAAGTTGATCTTTCGTAGAGATGAAATTTACCTGGATTTCACCTGAGGCAACTTTGTCTCTAACAAAGTGATAATCAATTTCAACATGTTTTGTGCGAGCATGGAATATTGGATTACAACACATGTAGGTTGCACCAAGATTATCACACCACAGCTTTGGAATAGAGATACCTGGCACATTAAGTTCACGAAGTAGAGAGACAATCCACACCACTTCAGCACAAACATCCACACCACTTCCGTAGAGGATCTGGCCACAGTTCGTTGTTTCTTACAAACCCAGGACACAAGATTGGTACCAAGAAAAACAGCATAACCACTAGTGGACTTCCGATCTTGAGGACACCCGCCCCAATCAGAGTCAGAAAAAGCATGTATCTCCCTAGAGGATGAGTTTCGTATACGGAGACCATAAGAGAGGGTGCTTTTGACATACCGTAGGACTCGTTTCAGTTGTTCCCAATGAGAGACAGTAGGAGCATGCATCTGTTGACAAAGCTGGTTCACAACAAATGATAGATCAGGTCGGGTCACTGTCAAATACTGCAGAGCACCAGCTAGACTTCGGTATTGTGTAGGATCATCATATAGATCTGCAATGAAGGGAACAGATTTCGAGACAGGAATAGGTGTAGCCAAAGGCTTACATACACTCAGATTTAAGAATGTTATTCATATAGCGAGCTTGAGACAGTAAGATGCCATCATCACATTTGATTGTTTCAATGACAAGGAAAAAACCAGGTTCACCCAGATCTCTAATTTTGAATGCAGCAGACAATTTTGAGATAAGAGTAGTAACTAGATTGTGATCACTGCCCATCACAAGAATGTCATCCACATACACCAAGAGATAAACATAAACAGAGTTTTCTGAGTAGTAGAATAGTGAGACATCTGTCTTGGATGCTTGAAAACCGATAGAGACAAAAAAGTATGCAATCGATTAAACCAGGCCCGAGGAGCTTGTTTTAACCCATACAAAGAACATTTTGGCCTCCAATTGGTGCGACCGCCACGCCCCTTGCTACCTCTGGAATTCCGACCGCCATCGCCTCGGGAAGCACCTGCAAAACCGCCTGCGACACTCTGCTGCACATCGCCAAAAAAACTCGCTCCAGAATACTGCTGCAGAGAAGACTGGCCACTGCCGCGCGACTGACCGCCGGCACCGCGATACGGCGAACGCCCTCTCTGGGCAGCGAAGACAGCAGGTTGAGGGCCTCCTAAATCGTCGCCGGTGATGAATTCATGGGCGCCAAGGTGATCTGCTAACTCTTGCAACGTTATAGGCTGCCCACGAACATTAAAAGAAGCTGTCAAAGCCTTGAATTCTGGACGCAATCCCCTGAATACATAGAGATTTTGATCGACAAGGCTGATTGGCCGGCCGGCGAGAACTAAATCTTCAACAATGACGCGGGCGCGATTGATGTAATCGGCAACAGAAGAGTCTCCCTGCCTCAAGCTTTGCAGCTGTCCAAGAAGGTTCAAGGCTCGTGCGTGAGAAGATGATGCCAAGGAGGTCTCAATGGCATCCCAGACACCCTTGCTGGTGTGACAGCCAAGAACAATACACATAACGTCCTTAGAAAGGGATGAAATAAACATGGACAAAAGAGCCTGATCTTGCCGAACCCAGACAGTGTAGTCCGGATTAGGTGCCGCTGGAGTTTCAACGTTGACAGCAGGAAGACACACAGGCGGAGACGAATACGTACCATCGACGAAACCGATTAAATCATGCCCCTTAAGAAAGGGTACAACTTGAGCATGCCAGAATAGATAATTCTTATAAGTTAATTTGATGCTGATATAATGGTGAGCGGTCGATAGAGAACTAAGGACCGAAGGAGGCGAAGGAACAGCAACATCAGAGACGGTCCGTTCTGAAGAATTAACAGATCCGTCGGCCATGGAAAAAAAAACCCTAGCAAGCTGATACCAGATGAGAACTATGTTTGTATTAATTCAGAACTAACAACAAATGTTCAGAAGACCAGGTATATATACAAGAGAGTCATAATTAGACTAGGAAAGAGAATTGTAATCTAACTCAAATGTGTAGAGTCCTAATAACAACTTCCTTGAAGAAAGGTTTCTGAAATTAGGCACTCAGCTTCTCAATCTGAAGAAAGTGAATAGATTGACGGAGATGGCTTTAGTGATGTATCAGATCTTACAAGGACATCAACTTAATATTTCTCTCAGTTCCGAAGACCTTAACGATTTGGGTTGGGCTATAAACGTATATCTGGAAGAAATTGATAACAAGGTCGAGGCATCCTCAATCCCAGCATCAGCTCCAACTCAGGGAGAGCCCAACAGCTCAACAAATCCTTAAAATCCTCATAAGCTCCATCTATTATATTATATTGTTCTAGTCCATCCACACATCAGTTGTTTGTCTTTGTTTTTAAATTTTGATGCATAGGCTATATTATATTGCTATAGCTTGCATGCTTTAAATTAAATTTTCTATTTTATGTTATTCTATTTCATTATTAATATAATATTCTGGTTTATTATTAATATAAAACAAGCTGTTTCTTTTTTTTTTTTAATTCTAAAAATTAAATGAAAAGATTTTGTATAAATTTGAGCTGCGAAGAATCTTTAGATAAAGTTCATAATTCATCAATAGAAAATACAATAGGGAGATAACAAGTAGTATATTAGATGACACAATTATATTAATAAAAGAATAATTTGTTGGAGCTTAAAAAATATCTAACAAGCTAAAGCATGGAGCGTAAAAAATATTAAGTAGGCTACACTGTGGCTCAATCTCATGACCTCCCATATGTGAGAGTCATTACATGCCATCTAAACACAAAGTGTTTGGCACATACAATTATATTGTTTATTTGAATAGTAATTGAAGATTTATATATACTTAATTATAAGTGTCATAAAACTCAAATTGTATAGTTCAATAGATTATACATGTATAAGCTAAATGTTTGTTTTTTTTACAACTCTAACTTATACTAATATGGGCAAATGTAATTATTAGAATATTGATTAAAAAAACGAATTTTTATCATTTAATTAACTATTATATAGTTATCATAAAAAGAGTTCACTACTCATATAAATTTGCTATTTTTTCTTTTTTGTAAATTTCAATGCAAATAATACGACATGAGAATCTTTCAAGTTTCAAGTTCGATAATCCCAAAAAATATTTTTCCTTCTCAATGATTGTGTGTGATCCTAGTACTGTTGCGTAGTAGTCGTGACACTATGATGTAATCGCATTTAAACATATGGAGAAACTACGTAGTAGTCATTCTGACTTACTCCTGAATCTGAGGAACTAGAGGACCATCTTCACTTAGGTTCCTAATGACTCGTCATCATCATTATTTGAAGAAGTGTGAAGTACTAGAGTATCACCACCCAAAGCGTCTTTCTCAGTTGCTTGATCATCTTCCTCTTGTTCAGAGTTCTCGGGTGCTCCTTCGCTACCACTCGTCCCAACTCCTGGACGTAAATCTCAAATCGTGGTATAACAAGGTTGTTAGACTCCTCATCTCGTGGTGCCTTTGTATCTTCATCCCCATTCGACGCCGAAGAGTTGATAGAAAGGATTTCGTCCAATACATCATTTTGGTATAACAAGAGGGATTCCCGCGCTGGTATGTATGAGGCGAAAGACAACGTGGCAAGTGATGCAAAAGTAGAGGCTATGAACCATGAGATAAAAAGACTCCAAGCCATGGTGAAAAAGTTGGATGATATGTCAAAGTTGTGCATGGAACTTGCATTGTATTGCAATATATGTGGCAGACCCCATGACACCAGCATATGCACTTCCACCTCCGCAAGTGAACAAATGGAGGTAGTTGATTACCAAAGAGGGAATGGCTTCAATACTTACGGAGGTGGTGGAAACAACCAAGGGTTGAAGCAAGGAGAAGATTAGAACAATAGTAGGGGGGTCCAACGGAAGCCCCAATTGAACCAAGGTGGCAAACCCACCTATGGCCAATGTAATAGAGGCCAAATTGCTTATGGCCCACAACAAGGAGGAAGAGCTCAAATGAATCACTATCGGCCAAATTACGTCTCCCAAATGGACCACCCGGGGCAAAGAAGAGACGATTTGAGGGAACTTGATGAGAGGCTATCCAATGCTATCATGGAGCTAAAGAATGATGGAGTGAATCTCAAACATGAGATCACACAAGATATAAGGCAAGAGATTGCGGCACTAAGGCAAGAATCAATGTCCACCATGAAAACCATTGAGAATTAAATTTCACAAATGTTCAAAATGATGTCAGAAATACACTATAGGACAATTTCTGAACAATACAGAGAATAACCCCAAGGAGAGAGTCAATGTAATTGCCGCAATCGAGGAGGATAGCCATGGAGGATGTGATACTATAGACAAGGTGTGTGATTTGTTGTGGTGGTGAGAGCAAAGAGAAAGGAGAGGGAAGGGCCACCTCCTGTGGTACATTGTTCAATACCAAGGAGATAACCTCTTGTGACTTCCCTAGAGACCAACAAAACCCGAGGGTAACCCCAATCATCTTTTGATAATTTTCGTCGAATATCACAAATAATCAATATTTGGTTTTCGTAGATTTTCTCTCTCTTGCTCGTGTTCTATGATTGTAGCCGATTTCAGTTTTCCTTCTTCAGACGACAGAATGAGAGGGTCACTTGAACTATCTCCAACTTCATGTCCTCCATTTGCAGCACGTCTGGCTCTTAGCATTTCTTAACTTGCATGTTCGACTAGCTGTTTGGACGGGCGCCTCATGATGTTCTTTCCTCCTTTATTCTTCGAATCCATGATAACCTGAAACAAGATACAAGCAAAGTACTCTCAATATAAGTAGAGTTAGTCTTGAGGGCTCCCAATTTATAGATGGGAAAAGGTTCCTTGGAACTTGAAACATTAATTATCCATTCAAGACATTTGACTATCTCCAAAATTCTAAGTATTGAATACTTTTAGCACATTAAAAGGAGTTTTCTTCTGCTTGGTCAAATATGGCTTTTTTTTAGTGTAGCATCCTTGCATGCATTGAAAAATGGTTAGATCAATATAAAAGATAGACATGTGAAGGTGTATAGTTTTAGGATGAGTGAATGTGGAATGGAATGTGTTAAAACGAAGAGTCAAGACTCCTCGAGTGTCGGTCTCTCAAGGATGACAGATTGGAGCAATGTTGCAAAAATCGCGCCTAGGCCGCCTAGCCCGCCTGGCCGGGCGCCTGGGTCGCCTAGGCCGGCCGGCTGGTTTTTTTTTTTTTTTTTCTCTTTTTTTATTAAAAAAATTATAAATCTGAAACATTTAAACTATTAATGTTATAATGTATTAACTAATACTCTAATAATAAGTAATAACTAAATTAAACTAATAAGTAATGCACTAATAATTAATAAATAATAACTAATAACTTAATAATTATTAAATATTTAACTCCTTTCAAAAAAATATTTAACTATTAAAGTGTAAAGACTTACAATATTAAACACTTTACAATTATTAACACTTAAAATATTTTTTTTAAATTTTTTAAAAAATTTAAAAAAAAAAAAAAAAAAAACCTAGGCGCCCCCCAAGCGCCTAGAGGGCGCCTAGCGATTTTTGCAACCTTGGATTGGAGTGAATTAGTGTTGGCAGTTATGAGGTTAATAGACAAGACTTACGAGAATCACTGAGGAATATTTGAACCATGGATTGGAGGTTGCAAAATTGAATTTAATAAGAAAAGGATTTAAAAGAACAAGGGGGTTGAGTGCCTTAATTAGCCTATGCAATTGACCATACTATCGGGGTTGTAGAAACGAGGTTCTGGAATTGTTGCGGGAGTCACGGTATCAATACCGAGTGGCGTCACACTCGAGTGCTTTAATCGAACAGCTTGCCTACCACTTCTCTTGGACCTCATCCTTCCGGATAAAGGGGGGATGTGGATGAGTTGGACTCGTGAGAGGCCGCTATCGCACACACACTCACTTTCACTAAGCCTACTATCTATCCCGGCCGGAAATAGAAGCAAATCACAAAGAACTTCAACCACACAAGACTAAAGCTCTACTTCATCAATCACCATAGCTAATGTGAGGCAAACAATCCCCTCTACTAATCTACTCTAGCACTAGCAAAATCAAAAATCAACAAAGAAGAAATAACCAACACAAATAGATTAAAGTTATAGTATAATAAGAACAAGAGTAGAGTAATATACCTAGGAAACCAATAGATCTATTACATCTTCACTCTTATCTTCCTCCTTGCATCTATCATGAAAAACTAATCTAATCTAAGGAGAAATGGAGATTTCCCCCAAAGGGGAGAAACTAAGGAAAATCAGATCTGGATATTGGGGTTCTCCCTTTTCAAATGCAGAGGTAGGGCTTAAATAGCCAACCTAAAGTCGAAATCCCGCAAATGCCCTTGGCGGCACGGTTCACGCCACCTTCACGCGTGTGTGGGGGCGTGGGCGCGTACTGGAAGTGGTCTACGCCTCCTTCACGCGTGAGGCCCTCGTGGTCAGGTCCTGCCCGGTTACTTCTTCGTTTGTTGCTTCCTTTTTGGCCTTGAACCCTGTTATATCCTGCGGGAATGACTTAAAACGCGATTTTTAAAGTTGCATTTGCTGATTTGACATTATTAGAGTCTTTACGCATGTAAACGATTACAAATGGGTGGCAAAACTACATAATATTGTCATATAAATGACCATAAACTCGACTAGGAAATATTAGAACATTCATTACATCAGGAAATTAAACCTAACTTTGAAATCTAATTAATAATTTGACTTCTACTTAATTTAGAACAAATTCAGAACCAGTTTAATTAATCAGACCATACTTAAAGATAAGCATTAACTATGGGGCAAGATCAAAGTAGTTGAATTAATCATTTCTTCTTTTGCCACCATCGTTGAATTAATCAATTATATTGTTGATGAATACATGGCCACCTTAGCCAATGCTTAAGCCATTTTTGCATTTGCTTCTATGGCTTCTTCTATTTCAATAGCAGCTTCTGCTTCTTCAACTGTCTTAGCAGCCTGCATTTGAGTTTCATATATGTGCCCATGTTCTGCATCATGTACTCTTGCAATAACTCTTCATCTTTTTTGAATTCATCCTTTACCAAATCATTATTTTTTGTCTTTGTTTGCCCATCTCTAGTAGTCTCACACAATTTTCTCATTTTAAAGCTAGCTTCTTCATCTGTTGTATTTGTCCATTTCCTTTTTCACACTCCCATTTGATTTTCAAGGACAACTTAGCTTCAAATACAAATAACTAAATAAATAAAAAAAGATATTTTTAATCACGGTCAAATTAATTGTGTAACTGTCACATTTCCCAATTACTTTTCAATTAGAAACATGTAGCAAAGATGTATGCCATTTTGAAATTGCAAAGATCCACATAGATATCTTATCCATCTCTAATCTCTAGATAATGTAAGTGTACAAATGATACACATTTGGACCACCTTTAATTGGCTTAATTATTAGTCAAAAACATAGGTTATTTTATTAGGTGGTTTTGTCAGTTCGCTGGAACAGTTCTGGAGCAGCGCCAGCGAGTAGTCCAGTGGACGAGATTTATTCAAATCAGAATTCAGTCATCATGATCCTCACTTTACTCTGATCTAATCCTATCGCTGATCCTTATTTGGAGTGGTTTTCAGCTGCAAACATTAAGGGAATGTTGGTTAATGGCTTGGCTATAAATATAGCTCTATTACATGGGATTCATTACGCCAATTACTATTCTAAATCCCTCTTCCATTATTCTTTCGAATCAGACTCTACAATAGGTTTTTCATACTGGTTTTTCACAAGTTCTTCACGTGTTCTTATTCTGGTGGCTTGAAGATTCAGTCGTGTTAGTGAATCGTGATGTACTGCACAGTGTCAGCTCCAAGATGAGGAAGGCTTAGCTAGGAGTATTTTTTGTAACCATTTGTGTAGGATGGTTGTTTGTTAGACTCCTTGTAACCCTTGTGATCATCTAGTGGATTGGGCTGACGTGAAGTGCCCCATAGATGTAGGAGTGGAGCTCCGAACTGCGTGATCAATTCTGGTGTCTGGTTCCTTTTTTTTTTTATCGCTTTATTTTCTAGTTGTTTATTTATCTGTTCTTTATAGTTTAATTCTTTCAGATAAATATTTCCTTTAAAATAAAGTTGGAACCTTTAGCTAAATTGTACATTCAAGACCCACAATACAATTTCAATTGGTATTAGAGCCCGGGGACTTAAGTTATTAGTCTAACCGATCTGGCTGCAAAATTGTGTTTCTTGAACTTACAATTGCACAGTGATTTATTGTTTTGGCTATACGTTATTTTGTTTATCTCACTGTGTGTCAATTACTCCAGAATGGACAAGTACAGGCCTCCTCCAGCACTAACATGGAGTGACGATGAAGCTGACCCAGAAGCTGAACCTCTAGCACTAACGTGGAGTGACGAAGAAGCTGACCCAGAAGCTGAAGAAGAAACTTCTGGCAACTTCGTTGCAGTCACGGCCAGGATTACAGCTGATCCAGAAGATGAAGATGAAGAGTTAGCTGATTCGGAAGGATGTGACTACAACTCGGCAGAAGATCTTGAAGCCCCTGTTTTTTCTTATGAAACCGAGTATAAAAAGTTGTATTCAAAATGGGAATGTTTACTTAAGGCAAATCGTAACTTGTGTAGTCATGTAGGGATATCAGAAAAAGCCATCAATGTATACAAAGATCAAATAAGTGAAAGAGATCTACAACTCAAAGCGGCTTCTGAACGAGAAGCCAAGCTGAACCAGGATGTGGTCAAGCTTACACAGGAATTAAGTTCACTCAAGAAGCAAATCCAGATGATGGACACCACATCAACACTTGATGAAATTTTGGACACAGGTCGACAATCAACCACAAAGTTTGGACTTGGCTTCACCGGGGACAAAAACAATGGTCAAACTATCTTTGTCAAAGCAAATGGACCAGATCCAGAAGATACTCCAGAATCTAGCACAGCTAGACAAATGAGTTCAGCCAGGCACCGTCACAACATGGTAATGATGTATAAACGTACACCTAAGCCTTATAATCCTATTTGTCATTATTGCAAGATTCGAGGACACACCAGACCAGAGTGTTACTACTCCTACAAAGATCAGAGGATTGAAAAGTACAAACAGAAATTCATCACTCCTTTCATCAAACAAGTCTGGGTAAGGAAGTCTGATTACATATGTCATGTGTCTCTCCTAACAAAATCTTCAGGTAGAGAAGAAAGGTGGTATTTTGATAGCGGGTGTTCTTGCCATATGACGGGAAACATCAACTTCCTGAACGACATTAAAGAAAGTAAAGGTGATGTAATGTTTGGCGATGGAGTTAAAGGGAAAATCACTGGAGTTGGTACGCTAAATGTTGCAGGATTACCTAAACTCAAAAGGGTGCTACTTGTCAACGGGTTACGTGCAAACCTCATCAGCATAAGCCAACTCTGCGACCAAAATTGGACTGTTAACTTCACAAAAGATAGCTGCAACGTCCTAAACAACCAAAAACAATGCATCATGGAAGGTAAGCGCTCTTCTGATAATGCATATATTCTAACTAATGATGTTATGTGCTGCAGGTCCAGTATGAATGAAGCTGAACTATGGCATCAAAAGTTAGGACACCTGGATTATCGTTCCCTTGACAAGCTAATCAAAACTCAAGCAGTTATCGGTCTACCAAACCTAAAAACTGACTCGGAAGGAATCTGCGGTGCATGTCAGGCTGGAAAGCAAACGAGAACATCTCATCAAACTCTAAAGAAAATCAACACCAAACACTGCTTGGAGCTGATCCACATGGATCTCATGGGGCCCACTCAAACAGAAAGTATTGGAGGTAAGAGGTATATTCTAGTATGCGTTGATGATTATTCACGATTTTCTTGGGTAACATTTCTCAGGGAAAAATCTGAAACCTTCAAAGCCTTCAAAGCTCTAGCTCTCAAGCTTCAGAAAACAAAAAATGAACCAATTGTCAGAATCCGGAGTGATCACGGACGTGAATTCGACAACAGTTCATTTGATGAATTCTGCAACAAGTATGGGATAACTCATGAATATTCAGCACCGAAAACACAGAATGAAGTGGTGGAATGTAAGAATCGTACCATCCAGGAGATGGGAAGAGTTCTACTAAATGCAAAATCTATACCACGAAAATTTTGGGCCGAGGCTGTACATACCTCCTGTCACATTATCAACAGAGTCTATCTTCGACCCGGCACAAGTCACACTCCATATGAGATTTGGAATGGTAAGAAACCGAATCTTAAATACTTTCACATATTTGGTTCACGATGTTTTATTTTGAAGGATAGAACTCCCACGGCAAAATTTGAACTGAAAAGCAACGAAGGTATATTTCTCGGGTACTCATACAACAGCCGTGCTTATCGTGTTTACAACAAAGTTACAAAGACAATCATGGAATCATCAAATGTCGTGGTGGATGATCAACCCGATGATGTATTTGAAATACCACGATTCAGACTGGATTACTCATCAAATACTCCAGAAACTCCTGCAAATAATCAAAAACCTTCAGAAGATAGTCCAAAGTCTTCAACAAATAATCCAGAATCTCCAACAAATAATTATAAATCTCCTCCGAGTACATCAGACTCGTTGCCAAGTGGGCCAGGTTTTCCAGGCGCAGCATCAGAATCATCCACACCTGATCCAGGAACAATTCAGATCTATAATCCAGCCTCTGGACTAGATGCACTGACACGCATTCAAAAGAATCATCCAGTACAGAACATCATTAGAGATCCAAACTTTGGAGTTCAGACTAGGGGAAAGAAACGTGATTATAGTGAACTTGCTGAGTTCGCATGCTACACCTCAAAAATCGAACCAAAAAATGTGAAGGAAGCTCTAACCGATGAACACTGGATCAAAGCTATACAGGAAACACTCGGAAAAGCTGAAAGAAAAAAAACTCCTCAAGGGTATTGGTACCTTCTACTCCTTATTCTTTAGTTGGTATTTTCTTAATACCTGTGTCTAGATTTTTTTTTTTTTTTTCATTTCTTGTGTGCTTTGTATGCTTTCTAAATGTGCCTAAGTTGTTTTTTTCTTGATTCTATATGTTTTTTTCTCTAGTTTGTGATCGCTTTATCTGTTTCTGAACTTGTTTTGCTTGATTTGCTTGATTTGCTTGTATCCGTGCCAGAGTGAATTTATGTGTTTCTCTGAATTGGTGTCTGAATCTGTTTTTAATATTCTTTTTGTGACTTTGTGTTACCTGTTTGGTCCGGTCATGACCGTATGTGACTTTGTGTGTGTGCTTTCTGTATACGTTATGGTTTTGTGCCTAAATTTGCTTTATCTGAACGTGTTTACGGGTTTATGTGCTAATCTTCCTGCTCTGTTTGACCCTTTTATCTTTTTTTTTGCTTTTGTGGCTATAAGTGCTTTTGATTAATTGCTGAATTGCCTTCTAGTTCTGGGTTTCTCGTTTCTATCTTACTTATGCAGGTTCCTGTTACAACTTCAAGGAAACTAGCGCTAAGATATTATGATGATATTATGAAACAGTCTCGACGTACAAATTGAGGGGGAGCATGGTTATCTACTTATTATATTTTCCAGTGCTCATATCTTTGGACTATCATATTATTTGTTTAATCGTCTGAATTATCATATTATCTTGGAATTTCCAGTGCTCATATGTTTGGTTTATCATATTATTTGGTTAAACATCCGGATTATCATATTATTTTGGATCCTCATGTCTTTTCAATTATCAACTTATCTGGACTACTCTACTGATTGATGGATCCTCTTTTTGATGAATGCGATTGACTATTATCTTTATCCAAGTGGTGAATATGGAGATTCTCAGTGATGCATGGATAAGATATGGATAATTTGGGGAATTGGTTGTGACTACATATCTTCTGGGCACTCCGTCAGCGTCCAGTCCTAACACTAGATGATCACCTTTGGCAATTTCTTTGTCAAAAAGGGGGAGTAAATGTTAAGGGGGAGCTAAGGCGGGTTGTTTCTGGTATGGTGTTTTGGAATTCTTTGAAATATTTTTTTTGATTGTATGGTATGGTTGATGGATATCTGGTTTTGGTACGTACTTGGATTTTTCTATGTCTATTATATTAGTCTCATTCTCAGAGTGGATTATCTTTGAAGTATGGAATATATGAGTTAAATGGGTATATCTGAATCAGTTGATGTGACCGTCAGAATCTTTTTTGAATATCTACTATCAGTTATTGGTATGGTCTGTCTGATCCTATTTGAATTGAGAATAATATCTCTTGAAGATCTTTGGAAGCCTATGTCAGGTTCATCTAATACGCTATGCTTTTTCTAGTTTTGCTTCATAGGCTATTCATTGTAAACAAATATACTTGAAGGCCTATTTTAATGAAATTTGGTTACATATTCCTTTGCCTCAAAAGTATATTTGTAGTTCAGGTTTTTGACAAATAATTGCCAAAGGGGGAGATTGTAAGTGTACAAATGATACACATTTGGACCACCTTTAATTGGCTTAATTATTAGTCAAAAACATAGGTTATTTTATTAGGTGGTTTTGTCAGTTCGCTGGAACAGTTCTGGAGCAGCGCCAGCGAGTAGTCCAGTGGACGGGATTTATTCAAATCAGAATTCAGTCATCATGATCCTCACTTTACTCTGATCTAATCCTATGGCTGATCCTTATTTGGAGTGGTTTTCAGCTGCAAACATTAAGGGAAGGTTGGTTAATGGCATGGCTATAAATATAGCTCTATTACATGAGATTCATTACGCCAATTACTATTCTAAATCCCTCTTCCATTATTCTTTCGAATCAGACTCTACAATAGGTTTTTCATACTGATTTTTCACAAGTTCTTCACGTGTTCTTATTCTGGTGGCTTGAAGATTCAGTCGTGTTGGTGAATCGTGATGTACTGCACAGTGTCAGCTCCAAGATGAGGAAGGCTTAGCTAGAAGTATTTTTTGTAACCATTTGTGTAGGATGGTTGTTTGTTAGACTCCTTGTAACCCTTGTGATCATCTAGTGGATTGGGCTGACGTGAAGTGCCCCGCAGATGTAGGAGTGGAGCTCCGAACTGCGTGATCAATTCTGGTGTCTGGTTCCTTTTTTTTTATCGCTTTATTTTCTAGTTGTTTATTTATCTGTTCTTTATAGTTTAATTCTTTCAGATAAATATTTCCTTTAAAATAAAGTTGGAACCTTTAGCTAAATTGTACATTCAAGACCCACAA
>CP025652.1:16712915-16747488 GCA_003576665.1 Ipomoea trifida | reverse complement strand
CTGTCGTTGAGTGAGTTTTTATCATATGCATAAGTATATTAGCTCACTTGTCAAACTTACCGTATGCGCTGAATATAAAATCAAAGTTCTTTTCTTGCTAAATCAGCCATATAAGTAAGTATAAGTGTTGGCATCATCAAAAAGGGGGAAATTGTTAGGAACATTATGTAATAGGTTTTGATGATACCAAATGTAAATCAGAATCCCCTAAGTCTCGAATGATAGGAATATATGTAAGTTCGACAAGTAAACTAAGAGCGAAAATATAACCGGGTAACTTTGAGCTCAACTCGGAAAATATTTAAGCTTAAGGTAAACTTATTGAACATATTAGAAGTTGTCGTGTTGTAAGTCTATAGTCAGATCAGAAGAAGGCACGAGACTACACTGGAGGAATAAGGGTCTGCGAGACATCAACTAAGTCTCGAGACATAAGCAGAGTTCGAGAGATGAAGTCTCTTGAGACATCAATCCAGTTCGAGACATGGATTCAAAGCATCGACCAAGCGAGACATCAGATCAGGTCTCGATACTTCTCCATAAGGCTGAACGGCAGTAAAAGTAGCTTAGATTAATTTAATCTAAGTTTGGAGAAGAAGAATATCATGGAGATAAGGAAAGGTGTATACAGAACGTTATGGGATCTACCGGAAGTGGATGCCACGTCAGAATTGCATAACAAACGGATAGAACGTGCACCAATCCAAAGCCGGTCTTATTCCCTAAATCAAGGATCATGGGAATATAAAAAGAGTAACTTTTGCCTAAAAGAGTAAGTGGAGCATGGACTCTAGAAAGTGGATTAAAGAATATTCACTACAAGACAAAAGGTACAAGTTGCAAGACCACCACTCCAAGGAACATGCTGAAAATGCTCAAGTCCCATGATCAGCATGGGAGACAAATTTCAAACGGAATAGTTTTCCCTCCAACGGAATTATTCCTAAACTCTCATATATAAGGACGTGAAGACACAAGCTGAAAGAAGTTAAGAAGTTCGAGAATTCTAAGTGATTTGCAAAAAGTGTCTACTTCAAACGTTCAAAGTGCAAGTGCTAAATCTGGAATATCTTCCTTGATATTCAACACAGTGAGACAAACACATTCTAGTGTTTGAGAGAGTTAAAAAGCTTAAACTTATACATATCCAGAAGGTGACCGAAGCAGTTCTACATCGACTTTATTACAACGATAGCTTGCGGTCAGATTGGAGTTTGTTACATTAAACTGTGACAACCAAAGGTCCTTGCTTTGGATTAAGCAAGAAGAGGCGGAGTAACCTGGGAGCTGTCTTGTGAAGATCCTGAGGCTTGAGGCGGGCTTGGTGATCAAAGCTCAAGTGCTCGAGAGGTGGAGTAACAAGAGGCGGGGCGAAAAACCTGAGGCTTGAGGCGGGCTTCGTGATCAAAGCTCAAGCGCTCGATATTGTACTAAAAAGGGAAGTTTTAGTGCAATCCTTCTAGGGAGTTTCTAGAAGAAGAGTGGACGTAGGCGGGTTGGCCGAACCACTTAAAAATCTCTCTCTCGCATTTACTTTCTGTCTTTTATCTCTCGCTATCTAACTCTCGAACTGCACTACATATAATCACTTCTCGAACTAACTCAAACTCGTGCTAATTAAAAGGGGATAACATTTTCCGCTGCGCATAAAACTTTGTCTTCATCCCGTGAGGTATCGGACCTAAACATCCTAAGTCCAATACACACGAGAGGTCGAAAAGATTTGCAAAATCTTATACAAGTCTATTCACCCCCCCCCCTCTAGACTTGTACCCCATCCCCTTGGGACCAACACCTGAACCCACATGTCAACCGTATCAAGAGGCACTGACCCTGGCAACACGCCATCCGGCACTGCTCTGCAGACTAGGGTAAAATTCTCATACGACCAAGGGCCTTCATCCAACACATACCGTAAGTCTGATTCATGAAAAAACACGAACATGAAGAGGTTTGGCTGCAACTCTGTTACTTGAACACCCTTGACCGGCTGCCACACGGAAGCAAGGACTTGACGCATGTACTCAAGCTTTACTAACTTGCTGGTCAAGAACCGACCAACCATCGGCCACGTTACCAACGCCGCACCGCCCTCACCATCTTCACCATCAACCACCGGCTCAAACGCCTCCTCTTCCTCCTCCAAAGCCAAGTCCGCCCATCTAGCGGTGAGCCCTCCTACACCTTCGGCTGATGCTGAGCTCGCCATGCAAACCGCCTGCGCAACGCCAGGAAGAAAACGCCGGACAGACGACCGGAAAAACCAAGCAAAACGAACGGAAAACCTAGGATAAACTAGGAAAGAGACGAAGCCCTAGAAAACCCTACGGAGAGAAATCCACCGCGTGAAAAAATTTCAAAATTCAAGCTTTTAAACCTTCTTATTTTTCAAAAAATCAGCTTCATCTTTCCGAACTATTTTCCAAAATTCCAATTGATCAAAATCATAACCATCAATTTTTATATCACCAACAAATAATCCAAATTTGCTTCTAATATAATTCAATTTAATTTCTATGTGAATTCCTCCAATATTTGACACAATCAAATCACCAACAACTAGAGCGTGCATTTAAATAAATTCAGCCAACACATTCATCATATTGTTGGTTGAAATGATAGGTACATAACCTTAGTAGCCCAACTTCTTCTAAAGCTTGGATGATCCTGTGAGCCAAATCACTATTTTCGATCACTGCCATGAAACTCAAAACATTGAGGATGCTTCCAGTTGTGATACTAGATGTCAAGTCTTTGAAGCTATTGGTGGAATGTCGTTCCATTCATGGCTATTTGAATGGGTAGCCATAGATTAAGAGTATTTGGAGCTCTAAAGTTTTCGGATATGGTGGTAAAGCAAAAGATATGAGAGAAATTTAGGAAGAAAATGGGTCATGTGTGGTCTTTGACGTGAGGAGAGAGAAAATAAGTAGGTTTTATAAAACTTTTATAGGAAGGTGTATTTTAGCTTGAAGCTTTTTTCGGCTATGTGGAGAAATAGAGAAGAAATTTAAGGAAGAATATGGGTGGTATAGTTCTTGCTTTGATGTTAAGAGAGAGAGAACAAGTGGGTTTTATAAGACTTTGATGGTTGAAAGATAATTTTGCCCTTCTTAGGTGTACATGATTGGAGAGGAATAGTTATTTAGTCAAATCTTCAAGAAAATTTTGACAACAGTAATTTTGAGAGATTGGTTAATTAATCAAGAAAGATTTGATGAATTTTAATCATTAATTAAGATTAGATAATCTGGTCACTGGTCAGTAAATAAAGTGTATACAACATTCATATTTCAACGATAAAGTCTTATCAAATAAGGTTTCCTCAATAAATGAACTTCCACTTCTTTTCGCTTACTTTCACCGCTCTTAAAGCCTTTAATATTTTAAAAGAATTTGCAGATTTGAACCTAGGACACGCGAGAAACATAATTTGTTCTTTAGCAATTGTTTTGCATTATCCTTTGTGATTCTAAGCAACATATAATTCTTAAGTTTTTTGTGTGTTGTATAATCTTTGTTTTGATGTAGACTTACTTATATTACTCCTTGCACTCTCTTACTTACTAATGCTCAAAAGCAACTTATTGGTAATTGTTGAATCTTATTGTTACATAGAGCTTGATTTCTAAACTTGGTTCATCTTCTATAAATCACACAACTTAGAGATTGATTCTTCCTTTTAAATTTTTGGTACTAAAACATGATTGGACACGACAACATGACAAAATAAAATATGGCGTTCTAAAAACACATTTGGCTCATCAAAATCTTTATTACAATTATTCATAACAATTTCCCCTTTTTTATGATATCAAAACAAATATACTCAGTCATTTTAGTTTAGTCTTAAAAAATGTTTAAAAACTTTTTATTTTTATTTTAACTAGCCACTAGATGAATTTACAAAAAATGTAACGTAGAAGATTTGTTTTGGACAATAAATCCTAAATGAATTTTGAGACTCCACTATAATTAATTTTGTTCTTCTCATTCTAAAAAATACAAACTAAGTCTAAAACATATTTTTTTTTAAACACGACAAAAAGACATAATATACAATACATTAAACAACGTTATCCAACATGTTTAGTAGCCATTATAGAACCATACATGTGTTAAATGGCAAAAACTTGTGTGAGACCGTCTCACCGTGAGACGGGTCGGGTCGGGTCCGGTCATGAGGTAAATGTAACACTTATACGCACAAATGTCATACTTATATGCTCAAATGTAATACTAATTAGGAATAAAAAATTTGTTACTTATAAGGGTAAATGTAATACTTTCATGGGAAAATATAATGCTTTTACATTTCGATTTAAAAGTATTACATTTTTCCTCAAAAGTATTTTATTTTTCCTTAGAAGTAAGGAAAAATTGTCAACATTACTTATTATGAAAAATGTAACACTTTTTCTCTTATAAGTAACAAAAATTGTATTCCTAATTAGTATTATATTTGAGCATATAAGTATAACATTTGCACATATAAGTGTGACATTTGCATGGTGCTTTGACCCGACCCGACCCGTCTCACAAATAAGGATCCGCGAGACGATCTCACACAAGTGTGACCCGTGTTAAATATATTACATAACTTGTATCAAGATTTTAGTTACGCATCAAGGATTTCCAAAATACATGGTTAAGATCATTTTACCTCCCTTTCTTTCCTTTTGCTTCTTTTTCAAGATTTTTGTTGATCCATTGCCTTAATTCGTAGTAATCTTTCTTGAGTTTTTCATTGTTGTAGTTTGGGTTGACTTCCTCATCCAGATAGGAACTGCAAGTATCAAGGATGTCTTCTGTAGGTAGCACACCTACAAAGAACCATTTAACACATTCTTGCAGGCTCCTCTCATCATCAGAGTATATCTCTCTGAATCCTTCATAGTCTTGTAATCTCTTTAGCAAAATATATTCTCATTACTCTTTTGTTAGGGAAGGTCCTCCTTCAGAAACTTTATCATTCATAGGAATTTGATAGGGAAAGTGCTGCATTGTAAGAGTTAGTAAATTTTGAAACACATCTTGTAAAAGTGGTGTTTCCTTCGATTCCCCCTTGATTGGTGACTATAACAAGATTAAATGATTTTCTACAACTCTGGTATTGGATAGCCTCATAGTCTTTGGTCTATACTTTCTGCATTGAGCTAGGATTGAACTTCTTGGATTATATCCACCTTCGTTTCAATCCTTGCATTCGCAAGTTTAAACTCTGCAAATTCATCTTTATTGTAAGTGTACAAATGATACACATTTGGACCACCTTTAATTGGCTTAATTATTAGTCAAAAACCTTAGTCTAAGTTTTATTAAGTAGTTTTTTCAGTTTCCTGGTTTAAAGGCAAAATTCTCTTCGCACAGTCTAGAGCAGCGCTAGCGAGTAATCCAGTGGACGGTTTTTATTCAAATCAGAATTAAGTCTTCATGATCCACATTTTACTCAGATCTACACTTATGGTTGAGCCTTATTTTGAGTGGTTTTCAGCTGCAAATCTTGAGGAAAGATTGGTTATTATTTTGGCTATAAATATAGCTTAAACTTATGGGATTCTTTACAAGCTTAATCACAATTCTAATCCCACTTCAATTACTCTTTCAAATCAGATTTTACAAGAGGATTTCATACTGGTTTTTCACAGTTCTTCACGTGTTCTTATCCTGGTTGATTGAATGTTCGGTCGTGTTGGTGAATCTTGATGTATTGCACAGTGTCAGCTCCAAGATGAGGAAGGCCTAGCTAGGAGTACTTTTCTGTAACCATTAGTATAGGATGGTTGTTGTTAGACTCATTGTACCCCTTGTGATCATCTAGTGGATTGAGCTGACGTGAAGTGCCCCGCAGACGTAGGAGTGGAGCTCCGAACTGCGTGATCAATTCTGGTGTCAGGTTCCATTTTTATCGCTTTATTTTCTTGTTGTTTATTTATCTATTTTTATAGTTTAATTCTTTCAGATAAATATTTCCTTTAAAACAAAGTTAGAACCTTTAGCTAAATTGTACATTCAAGACCCACAATACAATTTCAATTGGTATCAGAGCCCGGGGACTTAAGTTATTAGTCCAATCGATCTGGCTACGAAATTGTGTTTCTTGAACTTACAATTGCACAGTGCTTTATTGTTTTGGCTATACGTTATTTTGTTTATCTCACTGTGTGTCAAGTACTCCAGAATGGACAAGTACAGACCTCCTCCAGCACTAACATGGAGTGACGATGAAGTTGACCTAGAAGCTGAACCTCTAGCACTAACATGGAGTGACGAAGAAGCTGACCCAGAAGATGAAGAAGAAACTTCTGGCAACTTCGTTGCGGTCACGACCAGGATTACAACTGATCCAGGAGATGAAGATGAAGAGTTAGCTGATTCGGAAGGATGTGACTACAATTCGGCAGAAGATCTTGAAACCCCTGCTTTTTCTTATGAAACCGAGTATAAGAAGTTGTATTCAAAATGGGAATGTTTACTTAAAGCCAATCGTAACTTGTGTAGTCAAGTAGGAATATCAGAAAAAGCCATCAATGTGTACAAAGATCAAATAAGTGAGAGATCTACAACTCAAAGCAGCTTCTGAACAAGAAGCCAAGCTAAAACAGGATGTGGTCAATCTTACACAGGAATTGAATTCACTCAAGAAACAAATCTAGATGATGGACACCACATCAACACTTGATGAAATTTTGAACACTGGTCGACAATCAACCACAATGTTTGGACTTGGCTTCACCGGGGACAAAAACAATGGTCAAACTATTTTTGTCAAAGCAACTGGATCAAATCCAGAAGATACTCCAGAATCAAGCACAACTAGACAAATGAGTTCAGCCAGGCACCGTCGCAACATGGTAATGAAGTATAAACGTACATCTAAGCCTTATAATCTTATTTGACATTATTGCAGGATTCGAGGACACACCAGACCAGAATGTTACTACTTCTACAAAGATCAGAGGATTGAGAAGTACAAACAAAAATTAATCACTCCTTTCATCAAACAGGTCTGGGTAAGAAAGTCTGATTACATATGTCATGTGTCTCTCCTAACAAAATCTTCAGGTAGAGAAGAAAGGTTGTATTTTGATAGTGGGTGTTCTCGCCATATGACGGGAAACATCAACTTCCTGAACGACATTAAAGAAAGTAAAGGTGAAGTAACGTTTGGCGATGGAGTTAAAGGGAAAATCACTGGAGTTGGTACGCTAAATGTTGCAGGATTACCTAAACTCAAAAGGGTGCTACTTGTCAACGGGTTACGTGCAAACCTCATCAGCATAAGCCAACCCTGCGACCAAAATTGGAATGTTAACTTCACAAAAGATAGTTGCAACGTCCTAAACAACCAAAAACAATGCATCATGGAAGTTAAGCGTTTTTCTGATAATGCATATATTCTAACTAATGATGTTATGTGCTGCAGGTCCAGTATGAATGAAGCTGAACTATGGCATCAAAAGTTAGGACACCTAGATTATCGTTCCCTTGACAAGCTAATCAAAACTCAAGCAGTTATCGGTCTACCAAACCTAAAAACTAACTCGGAAGGAATCTGCGGTGCATGTCATGCTGGAAAGCAAACGAGAACATCTCATCAAGCTCTAAAGAAAATCAACAGCAAACACTGCTTGGAGTTGATCCACATGGATCTCATGGGGCCCACTCAAATAGAAAGTATTGGAGGTAAGAGGTATATTCTAGTATTCGTTGATGATTACTCACGATTTTCTTGGGTAACATTTCTCAGGGAAAAATCTGATACCTTCAAAGCCTTCAAAGCTCTAGCTCTCAAGCTTCAGAAAACGAAAAATGAACCAATTGTCAGAATTCGGAGTGATCACGGACGTGAATTTGACAACAGTTCATTTGATAAATTCTGCAACAAGTATGGGATAACTCATGAATATTCAGCACCGAAAACACAGAGTGAAGTGGTGGAAGGTAAGAATCGTACCATCCAAGAGATGGGAAGAGTTCTACTAAATGCAAAATCTATACCACGAAAATTTTGGGTCGAGGCTGTACATACCTCCTGTCACATTATCAACAGAGTCTATCTTCGACCTGGCACAAGTCAAACTTCATATGAGATTTGGAATGGTAAGAAACCGAATCTTAAATACTTTCACATATTTGGTTCACGATGTTTTATTTTGAAGGATAGAACTCCCACGGCAAAATTTGAACTGAAAAGCAACGAAGGTATATTTCTCGGGTACTCATACAACAGCCGTGCCTATCGTGTTTACAACAAAGTTACAAAGACAATCATGGAATCATCAAATGTCGTGGTGGATGATCAACCCGATGATGTTTTTGAAATACCACGATTCAGACTGGATTACTCAACAAGTACTCCAGAAACTCCTGCAAATAATCAAGAACCTTCAGAAGATAGTCCAAAGTCTTCTACAAATAATCCAGAATCTCCAACAAATAATTCTAAATCTCCTCCGAGTATATCAGACTCATTGCCAAGTGGGCCAGGTTTTCCAGGCGCAGCATCAGAATCGTCCACACCTGATCCAGGAACAATTCAGATCTATAATCCAGCCTCTGGACTAGATGCACTGACACGCACTCAAAAGAATCATCCAGTACAGAACATCATTGGAGATCCAAACTCTGGAGTTCGGACTAGGAGAAAGAAACGTGATTATAGTGAACTTGCTGAGTTCGCATGCTACACCTCAACTATCGAATCAAAAAATGTGAAGGAAGCTCTAACCGATGAACACTGGATCAAAGGTATACAGGAAGAACTCGGAAAAGCTGAAAGGAAAAAACTCCTCAGGGGTATTGGTACATTCTACTCCTTATTCTATAGTTGGTATTTTCTCAATACCTGTGTCTAGGTATTTCTTTTTGTTACTCTTCCGGTTGTGTTTTTACGTTTCTCGTGTGCTATGTATTCTTTCTTAAAATGTGCTTAAGTTGATTCTTTTCTTGATTCTATCTGTGTTTTTTTTTATTTTCTCTGGACTGTGCTCGCTTTATCTGTTCTGAACTTGTTTTGCTTGATTTGCTTGTATCCGTGCCAGAGTGAATCTATGTGTTTCTCTGATTTGATGTCCGAATCTGATTTTAATATTCTTTTTATGACTTTGTGTTACCTGTTTGGTCCGGTCATAACCGTATGTGACTTTGTGTGTGTGCTTTCTGTGTTACTTGTTATGGTTTTGTGCCTAAATTTGCTTTATCTGAACGTGTTTACTGGTTTATGTGCTAATCTTCTTGCTTTATTTGACCCTATTATTTGGTTTGCATTTGTGGCTATAAGTGCTCTTTATATTAATTGTTGTATTGCCTTCTAGTTTTGGGTTTCTCGTTTCTATCTTACATATGCAGGTTCCTGTTACAACTTCAAGGAAACTAGCGCTAAGATATTATGATGATATTATGAAACAGTCTCGACGTACAAATTGAGGGGGAGCATGGTTATCTATTTATCATATTTTCCAGTGCTTATATCTTTGGATTATCATATTATTTGGTTAATCATCTGGATTAACATATTATTTTGGATTCTCCAGTGCTCATATCTTTGGATTATCATATTATTTGGTTAATCATCCGGATTATTATTTTGGATCCTCATGTCATTTGAATTATTAACTTATCTGGACTACTCTACTGATTGATGGATTCTCTTGTTGATGAATGTGATTGACTATTACTCTTTATCCAAGTGGTGAATATGGAGATTCTCAGTGATGCATGGATAAGATATGGATAGTTTGGAGAAGTGGTTGTGTCTACAAATCTTCTAGGCACTCCGTAAGCTTTCAGTCCTAACTCTAGATGATCACCTTTGGCAATTCCTTTGTCAAAAGGGGGGGAGTAACTATTAAGGGGGGGCTATTTCTGGTATGGTGTTTTTGGAATTCTTTGGGATATTTTTTGATTATGTATGGTATGGTTGATGGATATCTGGTTTTGGTACGTACTTGGATTTTTCTATGTCTATTATATTGGACTCACTCTCATGTGGATTATCTTTGAAGTATGAAATATATGAGTTAAATGGGTATATGAATCAGTTGATGTGACCATCATAATCTTTTTGAGTATCTACTATCAGTTATTGGTATGGTCTGTCTGATCCTGTTTGAATTGAGAATAATATCTCTTGAAGATCTTTGGAAGCCTATGTCAGGTTCATCTAATACGCTATATGCTTTTATAGTTTTGCTTCATAGGCTATTCATTGTAAACAAATATACTTGAAGGCCTATTTTAATGAAATTTGGTTACATATTCCGTTGCCTCAAAAGTATATTTGTAGTTTAGGTTTTTGACAAATAATTGCCAAAGGGGGAGATTGTAAATGTACAAATGATACACATTTGGACCAGCTTTAATTGGCTTAATTATTAGTCAAAAACCTTAGTCTAAGTTTTATTAGGTAGTTTTTTCAGTTTCCTAGTTTAAAGGCAAAATTCTCTTCGCACAGTCTGGAGCAGCGCCAGCGAGTAATCCAGTGGACGGTTTTTATTCAAATCAGAATTCAGTCTTCATGATCCACATTTTACTCAGATCTAAACTTTATGGTTGAGCCTTATTTTGAGTGGTTTTCAGCTGCAAATCTTGAGGAAAGATTGGTTATTATTTTGGCTATAAATATAGCTCAAACTTATGGGATTCTTTACAAGCTTAATCACAATTCTAATCCCACTTCAATTACTCTTTCAAATTAGATTTTACAAGAGGATTGCATACTGGTTTTTCACAGTTCTTCACGTGTTCTTATCCTGGTTGATTGAAGGTTCGGTCGTGTTGGTGAATCTTGATGTATTGCACAGTGTCAGCTCCAAGATGAGGAAGGCTTAGCTAGGAGTATTTTTTTGTAATCATTAGTGTAGGATGGTTGTTGTTAGACTCCTTGTACCCCTTGTGATCATCTATGAAACTGCTACTGAACTTTTCACATTTCTTCAAAATTCTGGTGTCTTGGTTCCATTTTTATCGCTTTATTTTCTTGTTGTTTATTTATCTATTTTTATAGTTTAATTCTTTCAGATAAATATTTCCTTTAAAACAAAGTTGGAACCTTTAGCTAAATTGTACATTCAAGACCCACAATACAATTTCATTTATTAAGTGCAAAGAGTTCTTCTTCTTGTTTTTGATAAGCCTTAAGAATGCTTGATATTTGATCTTTTCGAATGTTGGTAGTGAGAGAATTTGTAAATGGTGTAGTCACGGGTGAGGATACCTCAAATGGTGTGGTTGGAATTTGAGCAACTTGATTTTGTACTTCATTCACAACTTTCACTCTTACTTGCACTCCAACGTCCACTCCAACTTCCATACATTCATCCACTCTTTCATTCACTCCGACTCCCACTCCATCTTCCACTCTTTAATGTTCTCTAACCTCATGAAATGATGTAGACATCTCTCTAGTTTGTATAAACACCTCTTTGCCCTTTAACGCCATTCTTTCCTTAATTTTAGAAAAAATAACCTTTGATAAATGAAAATCTAGTAGCCCATGCAAAGTTTCGTATGCCAATCTAGTCTCCATGGTTTGATAGGGTTGAAGCCTGCATTTTCTCCAAGCTTTCACCTTCTCAAATTCGTCCATCAAGACATAGTCAACACCTTCTAGGGATATTTGATCATTACTGTTGACTGTAGATGACTTTTAGTTGGTATCTACTTCTTCTAATTGTGGACTTGCAGCTGTTTGATTGCATTCAATTCATGGGAACATAATAGCCTTGCAGCTTTATAAGGAATGTCTATGTTGATTGATAGTGGTGTGATTGTGGCTGTCACTTGAGCACTTGTAACTTCTTCATCATGAGTTTCCCTTCTTGGTGCAATAGGTATATTAGCCCTTGGTAAGGTTTGAAATATCCTCTTTCTAACATAATGAATCAAGAATGTACTGGAGTTTATGGAATTGGCATTTACTGAGCCTTCATTAGCATCCAAAGCTCTCTTTGTTCCCCGATTACTAGAAGATCCAGTTTTAAATAAATACTTGTAGATCCCAATGTATGGACTTTGGTTTCTCCATTGTAACACCTTTGTTCCTTAAAATCTCTCCAACTATCCTACCCTCTTGGTAAAGAAATCATTCACCAATTTTCCATACTCATCACGGGTAGCCATCACAAAGTTTTGGAACCTTTTAAACACATAACCATCCCAGTCAATTTTAACCTTGTGCTATATAATATGCATAAAACCAGCAATTTCTTGAATAATATCATCAACACTACCAGTTTTACACTAGGAATAATCTGCACAAGTTGGCCGACCATCAACGAGTTCTTCATGCAAAAATTGACAAGGCAGAATCTCATTTGAGGGACAGTCTGACAAACACTTTTATGGATCTTATAAAGAATCTGAAGGGTGAGAAAATATTGTCAGAGCATATGCATCAAGAAAGATATGTGAAACAAGTGAGAATGATACAAGGTCAAGAGACCCGGTTAACAGCTTAGAGATTGAGCTTACACACATGTCGGCCAACCTACTTCACTTACAATCTGTTTCAAACCGGATTAACTCCACGGTTGATACTATGAGAGCACATGAAGACCTGGACTCCAAGGCGATTAATTTTCTTGTTGATAATGTAAAAAGGGGGAAGAAACACTCAATCAAATTTGCCAAAATATTTCCAAGTAAGAACGCAAGGTCATGGCAGTGACGCTAGCCATCGCCGGGATTCAATCTGGACTTGCTCTGTTTAGCCAAAGAGGAGGAAGTTCAAGTGCTAGACCTACGTTTAAATCTTATTTTGAAAATAGAACTTCCATCCCTGACAAAGTGTGGACACTTCAAAATGCAACTCCCATGATCAAGAAGCAACATCCGACCGATCAGAAAATATGGGTTGATGAACATAATTTTTTTTTTGGTGAGAGATGAACAGAATTGGTTGGAGAGAATCAAGAGGAAGAAGATTGACTTGTGGCATACGTTGAGAAGTTTTGCAAACCTTGATGAATCTCAACTAAGCTATTAAAGAAGTTTCAATGAATTCATTGAATGGTTTGAAGCCACTGTGTTGCCCGGAAGAAATATTCAAGAGGCTTTTGAAAATTACATGAAGGAAAAAATTCAAGATGAAACTGCTACTGAACTTTCAAAGATGATTTCTTCAAACTAAGAGAGCAGATCAATGGCATGATGAAGCTCGAATGGGAAAAGAAGAGAGCAAGAAGTTAATCTGATCAATCTGATTTAATCTGATGACTTTTGTATTAGTATATGATGTTTGAATTTTGCTATTGTTAATTTTGAATTATTCCTATAAATACCTATCTTGGTTTCGAATTACTCAAAAATATTTCTTTATGATCTTGACTTATTTTTTGTATAGGCTTTATTTTTAGATGAATTATTTTTGCAAGTATGTCAAACGCATAATCAAAATAAAATTATCAAAAGTGGTTAATTGCAAATGCGTATAGGAAACTTACCTAAAAATAATTCGATTGGGTCTAGAACAATATTTTGTTAAACTCATCATGGCTTTGTCAAAAATAAAAAGTAATAAAAATATTTTTCAAAAAGACTTAAAGCCATTTGATTGAGTATAGATTTTTGGCATAATTAAAAGGGGTAAATTGTTAGGAATAAAATGTAATAGATTTTGATATACCAAAGTGTATTGACAAATATTAGATCCCAAGTTTTTATTTGTCTAAGGAGTCAAAGATCAAAGGAATATCAAAGAATGGAATAATGTCGAAAAATGCATCATCACTTTGGGAAGAAAATAATTCGAAGATATCAAGTCATTGATAAACATCTTGAAGATAATGGCATCGAAGAAGATAATGGCATTGCGTGAAGATCACTTGAAGTTTAAGAAGATGACTACATAAAGAAGAATATTTTATTAATCAATAATTCTATAAGACAGAGTGGCTAAGAGCTTAATCTCATTATTGTAAAGTTTAATGATCAAATCTCATTATCTACGTTTTACTTAATCCTAGATGAAGTTGGCGTCCGATTTCAAGAGGAGATTAATTTGAAGATGCAATTAAATCATGGAATCCAATTTAAATAGAGATGCAATTTCATGAAATCTCAATCCAATTTGAAGATGTAATTATCATGGGATCCAATTTAAATAGAGATGCAATTTCATGAAATCTCAATCCAAACTAAATTATGGATGAAGTGGCCGTATATATATTTCAAAGTAGAAGAAATATGAGCACAAGTTGTATTTGGAAAGTGACTAGTCCAAAATAGGAGCTAAGGTTGAAGCAATATTTGAAGCTCAGCACAACGGTCAGAATATTTTTAATGTATAACATAACATTAATAAATAAGATAAAGTCTATTTTAGACTGAAAAGACTATGAGACTAGCGAACAAATATTCAAAATTGGGAGTGTCTTTTTCCAACGGACAAATTCTCAATACCTATAAATAATAGATGAAGATTTGACGCGGCTGATGACACATAAAAGAGAACATACACGAGTACACAACAAGCGAACAAGTGTTGCATACGAAATTCACAAGTGAAAAATCTAGAGTTCTAATCTTCATCTTATAGAGACTTGCAATTCATTGAAGAATCTATCAAGAAGTCTCAAAGTTGGAAGCAAGGAAAAATCTTGTTTTGACAAAAAAGTGGTTTCTCTACCTGAGTGTAGATAGGGGGCCGAATTGTCACAAGGGAGTGTGAAATATTGGTTGCAGTGCTAGAGGCACTAGTTGGGGCGTGATTAGTGTGGGCTTGGTGATCAAAACACTAGATCACGAAAATTCATTGTATCTTATACCCAAGGAGTGGTAGATATAGTGAATTCCTCCTGGAGATAGGAGGAGTGGAGTAGGAGGATTACATATACCTCTGAACCACTATAATTTCTTGTGTTCCTTTATTGCTTTACATTACTTATTTATGCTTGCTTGATCTATAGGTGGATCACACATAACATATTATTTTATATTCCGTTGTGCACAAGACACTAATTAACAAATTGTTAAGTTTTTTTTTTTTTGTTTTAATATTGGCTTAGGAAATTCAAATTTAGAGTAAAGTCTATTCACCCACCCCCTTCCACCCTCTCTATACTTTACCTTATCTTTTTTGGAACCAACAATAGCCAGAGATTGAGAGTAATTGGAGCTCTAAGATTTTCGGATATGGTGGTAAAGAAAAAGAGAGGAGAAATTTAGGAAGAAAATGGGTCTTATGTGGTCTCGACGTGAGGAGAGAGAAAATAAGTGGTTTTTATAAAGCTTTTATAGTAAGGAGTATTTTATCTTGAAGCTTTTTTCGGTTATGGTGGAGAAACAGAGAAAAATTTTGAGGAAAAATATGGGTTGTCTGGTTCTTGCTTTGATGTGAAGAGAGAGGGGGGGGGGGGGGGCAGGGGAGAGGAAAGAGAGAGAACCAAGTAAGTTTTATAAGACTTTGATGGTTGAAAGACAATTTTGTCCTTTTTAGGTGTAGGTGACTTGCAGTGGACTAGTTACTTTGGTGAAATCTTCAAGAAAATTTTGACAAGAGTAATTTTGAGAGATTGGTCAATAAATTAAGAATTTTAGTCAATAAGATGATACAATCTGGTAGAGTAATTTTGATTAAAGATTAGTCAATAAATCAAGAAAGATTTGATGAATTTTAGTCACTAAGATGATATAATCGGTTAACTGCTATGAACTTACACTGCTTGAATTTGCGAATTCGAACCTTAGACATGTGAGAAACATAACTTGTTCTTTAACCATTGTTTCTCTTTATCCTTTGTGATTCTAAACAACACATAATTCTTAAGTTTTTTGTGTGCCATATATAATCTTTGCTTTGAAGTAGACTTACTTATACTACTCTCTGCACTCTCTTACTTACCAATGCTCAAAAGCAACTTATAGGTAATTGTTGGATCTTATTGTTACATAGAGTTTGATTTCTAAACTTGGTTGACCTTTAAAAATCACAAAACTTATAGATTGATTCTCCCTTTTAAACTTTTGGTATTAAACATGATTGGACACGACATGACAAAATAAAATATAGGGTTTTAAAAATACACACACACATACACACACATGCATACACACTGACACACACACACACACACATATATATAGCGCTTCTAATCTACATGACGCCATCTTCTCCAATAAACCATCTCTAATCTATCTTTGCATTATATTCAAATCATGGAAGACACAATTGTCTCCTAGAACGCACAACAATATACATTAGAAAGCACAACAATATACTCTGGAAGACTCAATAATGTGCACTCTAAGGCAAAATAATATGCACTTCGAAGGCACAACAATGTGTACTTCGAAGGCACAACAATGTGCTATGGAATGCATAACAATATGTTATGGAAGGCTCAACAATGTGCTCTAGAGAGTCAACAATGTGCGTTGGAAGACACATCAATGTGCTTTAAAAGACACATTAGTGTGCTCTAGAAAGCACAACATTGTGCTCTGCAAGAAGGAAAAAATGCACTGAAAGACAAACAAAAAATTAACTTACTCAAAATTACCATAATGCCATCGCATTTTTTTTAAAGATGTCTCCGTTTTGGATCCTTAATCTAAACTGAATCAATGGATGGCATTAACCATATTTTTCACATAAGAAAACATCACGTTTTTCTAAGATATAGGGATGAGTTCGGGTGCAAGGATGCTCCCAGGTGCGGTCATGCGGTCATGCGGTTAGATCTGAGTCATTGATCAAATCTAGATCAACGACTCAAATCAATGATTTTTTTTAAAAAAAACACGAGTCTGGAAGAAAGAAGCATAAGCTAAAAATGACACGCCTTAAGTGATAGAAACACGCACCTTAAGTATTAATATCGCGCACCTTCAATTTATAACAATGGCGCACCTTAAGTGATACAAAGACACACATTAAATGTTAATTTTATTCAAAAGTTTTGTTCTTGATGGTTTAAGCTAGGGGTCTAACAGACCCCTCAGTTCAAAAGTTTTGTTCTTGAGGGCCTAAGCTAGGGGTCTGACAAACCCCTCACTCAGGCCCCTTAGTTCAAAAGGGAGATGGGTGGCGGGAAAGGAATGCATTTACCCTCTGCTGCCTCCGCCTTCTTCTTGAGGTACTAGGTGACGGGCCACCCTAGCCTGCTAGTTAAGTGGATAGGTCTGTTCCAGTTTTGAAGAAGAAACACGACGCACTTTAAGCACAAGACTTACGCACACAAACCCTACGCACCTTAAGTTTGACCCATATATAAAATTACCAAATTGCCACCGCATTTTTTTAAACGTTATTAATCTTGAATGTTGATTTTGACAAGATCAATGGCTCTTCTCTCACCGCACAACCGCACCTGAGAGCATTCCTATCAATGGATCAAGAGGAGATATTGGAACAGTGATGATGCAATGGGTAGGTTCAAAACTGATGTGGAGTTGAGATCATGGACAAAATCATCCTCCTGCAAACACTTGAATAATGTCAGAAAAATTTTAAAAAAAATTAAATAAATCTGGGTGAGACGCATGTGCGTCTCACCGCCCATCCAGCCGGGCGCGTGTAACACACGCGCCCGGCTGGGCGGGCGGCCACTCTCAAATTAATTATTTTGGTCGTTACTCCATTGCTAGCAACGGCCAAAATTGTTGCCGTTGCCTGGCAACGCCTATTTTTATAAAAAAAAAAAAAATTAATAATAATAATAATGTTGCCTTTACAATTAAAAATTAAAATTAATAATCATTTTAATTAATTAGGTGTTAAGCATATTAATTATAATTATAATTATTTTTAATTAATTTCAACTTTACAATTATAGCACGTATTGTTTAATTATTTTTAATACAATTATAAATTTATAAAAAAAATAGATAAAGAAATAATTAAAATATAGTGGGATAAAATGGTGGGTCCACAAAAAACTAAGAAATAACTCAAACTAGTGTGGAGAAGAGTTATTGTGATTGAATGAGATAGTGGATGATGAGGTGGAAGCTGGGGCCCACAAAAAACTGGAGAATAAACCCCAACTGATAAGGATGCTCAGCACTCCAACCGCACGAAAACCAATAAATATATATATATATATATATATATATATATATATATATATATATATATATATATATATATATATATATATATACACACATACATATATATATATTGACAATACATATTATATTTATTTTTCACTTATATCACATCCCTCTCACAGTAAGGATACCAGATGTGGTACTTAAAAATAAAAATCAAGTAATTAAGAGAAAGTAATCGCAGAACCTTTGAGCCAAATTTATAAGGCAAAAACTTGTGTGAGACCGTCTCACCATGAGACGGGTCGGGTCAAGATACAAATGTAACACTTATATGCTCAATTGTAATACTAATCAAGAATAAAATTTGTGTTACTTATAATGGTAAATGTAATACTTTTAAGGAAAAATATAATATTTTTACATTTCGATTTAAAAGTGTTACATTTTTCCTCAAAAGTATTATATTTGCCCTTATAAGTGAAAGGTACTTGTCAACATTACCTATTATGAAAAAAATGTATTACTTTTTCTCTTATAAGTAACAAAAATTGTATTTTTGATTAGTGTTATATTTGAGCATACAAGTGTGAGATTTGCACATATAAGTATGACATTTGCATGGTGCTTTGAGACGGTCTCACACAAGTGTTATATGTATATATATATATATATATATATATATATATACACACACACACACAAAAGGACATTATGGTAAATTGTCCAATATAACCTAAAATGTAACCCTTAACCAAACAAAGTAATATTATATTCCACAATTCAAACCAAACACATCAGGTAATCTTACATTCCCAAAATCTCATATTACCTTCCTGAAGGTAATCCTATTACCTGGGGTAATCCAAGATTTCGTGAACCAAACGCCCCCTAAATGTACATTATACAAAATAATGTACTTTCACTACTCAAATAACATACTTTCCTTAAATGCAATGTACACTTTTAATATACTAAAAGTACATAATAATGATTGATCATTATTTTTTTGAGTACTACTAACTCTGTTACAATGTAGTATTAAGCACAAATAGTTAATAGTTACCTCCACTGAGGTTCGAACCCACTCTCATCATCCATGTGGGAGTGTAAACCGGGACACCGAGTGGCACTAGACCACAAGGTCATTGGCAATGATTGATCATTTAGCATAGCATTGTATTTAATTTTAGTAAAATCACTCCCTTCATATCTTATGTTTAGAGTTGCCAAAACTTATTATAAAAAAATGCAAAAATCAAGCCATCTTTTAAGCCTGGCCTTAATAAAATAAAACCTACATAGAGGTCCGTTTGGATCATAAATGATACAGCAGTATGAGCTTTAGCTAAAGCCTACCCATTGGTTGGTTTTAAACTAATTTTGGAAAAAAATTAAAAAAAAAAAATAAAAACAAAGAGAGATTGAGACCACTCTCAAGCTCCCAAGCGGGCTGCAGTGCGCACTGCAGCTCTTTCTTTATTTTTTTTTTTAAATTTATTCTGACATTAACTCTTCATTTGCAGAAAGAACCAAGAATGCAATAACTCATTCCTACACCAGTTTCAAAGCCATGCATTAGTTATTTGTCTGACATGAACCTTGAAAAAACTATTGATAGGAATGCTCTAAAATGCAACACCCCCAATTGTATAAAATTTGGTGAGTTAGTTTTTTCTCCTAAAATTTTTTGTCAAGTTGAACTAATGGGGAAGGCCTTGTATTATTTAAAGATCTGGCATGCCCTTTCCAGTTTCTGGATCATATGTCCTTTCCATTACATCTTCCAATGGAGTGTCCTTGGGACCAACTACACAAAAGAAACACATAACTGCATTAGACCTGTTAAGAGTCTCACATTGATAATATAACAGAACACATGTGTTTATAAGGTTATGGGTTAGACTAGCTAATTGGTTGAGTTCAATCTTTTAGTGTGGTTTGACCCATATCCATTATAGCCTAATTGAGTGGCCCTAACCCAATTTTAGATTAAAACATGGTATCAAAGCAAAGAGAGAACATATATCTCCTTATAAGGGTATGTGTTATATCTCCTTATAAGGGTATGGGTTAGACTAGCTAATTGATTGGATTCATTATTATAGGTATGGGTTAGACTAGCTAATTGATTGGATTCATTATTATAGCCCAGTCTTAGATTATAACAATCATGTAGGCCCTGTTTGGTAAATAATCAGCCTATCAGCCAATTTTGGCTTATTTGATCACACTATTAGTTGGTAAATAATAAGTTTTTTGTAACTCCAAAATGCAAAAATTCAAAAGGCTACTCAAAGTAGCATTTTCAATTAGCTTTTTGAGAAAAGAAATTATACCAAACAGCTATCAGCTAACAGCTAATTTATCAAACAACTTTCTACAATCAGCCAATGTTATCAACAAATCATACATTCTAACCCAAACAGCCAACCCAATCAGCTAACAGCCATTTACCAAACAGGCCGTAAACAAAACTCATCTGTGCTATGATGTATCTCACCCACCTAATTGTGAATTTTTAACACTTATTCAAGAACTTCATATTAAAAAACATAAATTGGCACTGAATAAGAACAATTCTTTATTTTTCATTTTATGTATTTATTTTGGTCTTTTTCAAGTTCCTAAAGTAATGTTTGGAAATATATGATTATGGAGAAAGAAAAAGTGAGCACTGATTTCAAATCATAAAAAGAGCATCTAATGATGACTCTATAGACAGATTAAATAGCTACAGAAGCATATGCCCTCAATGGGGTTAAATTTTTTATGTTTTACTTTTTGGATAGGTACTTTTTATTAAACAAACAAAAACCAATATAAACCCATTTTAAACAATCACAATTCTGCATTTGAAAAAACACCACTCAACTAAGCACCTGGTTCATTTTCAAAGATAGCAGAAATATATGCAAATAATAGAGAAGATTTGTGGTAACCATTTTACTATTGAGTACACAAAATGATCAGGTATGATCACTCTAATTCTCACTTTAAAATATCTTGGCCAAAGGCATTGCACAGTAAAGAATTCAGGAGTCCAAGTAATTTGGCTTAATATTGTGAGTCAACTCAATAGAAGCCCTAGATGGTATGTTTCAAATGCTACATACCAGAGTGTTATTTATAAGATGCAAAAAAAAAAATGAAAATTCAGAGCTAATGAGGGATGAGGGCTTTAATTATTTGTGCACCCTTTGCTAGGAAAGAGACTTTCTTGACATTTTTCAAATAGAGATTTGATAGTTTTGGGCCTTTTGGCCCTCAAAGAAAAGGAAGGGGTATAAGAGGGAGTTTGAGGTCGGATAGTGGAATTTTGATAGAACACGAAGAACACAATTCTAGCATAGCAACTAACATATGGTGTATGGTCAACCCTTAACCCTTGCTAGTTGATACAATGCTTTCACTGAGCCAAGCAGTATACAATAAAAAATCCTCACTCACAACCCTTACAAAAAGCAAAGGCTGGACTATATTTCAGCAGGGCCAAATGACCCACTGTGAATGTCAGTTTCAACCTCACTAATCACTACCATGGTTATCAAGGCGGACTTTCTAGGTGAGATGCCGTCGACCGCCTAGTCGACCACCTAGGTGATGAGTCATATATATATATATATATATATATATATATAGGATCGCGTTCAGGTGCGAACTGGCCGCCCAGGATAGAACTGCGAGCGAATCACAGCGCGCCGCGTGTCCGGAATGTAGTTGCACCTAACGTTATAACTAGGTGCACGTCATGTTATAACTAGGTGCACATAGGTGTACCCAAGTGCATAAATGTTAAAAAGGTAAATTACTTGCACCTGCAAGTGAAAATAGGTGCACACGTGCAAGTAAAATGTATTACAAGTGCAAGTAAATTATACAATGAGCATCAATACTAAGTGCACCTAATGTTATAACTAGGTGCACCTAATGCTATAACTAGGTGCACATAGATTACACCCAGGTGCATGAATGTTAACAAAGTAAATTACTTGCATAAGTGCAAGTAAAATGTATTGCAGATTCAAGTAAAATGTATTACATGTGCAAGTGAATTGTACAGTGAGCATCAATACTAAGTGCACCTAATGTTATAACTAGGTGCACTTAATGTTATAACTAGGTGCAACCTATGTTATAACTAGGTGCACCCTATGTTATAATTAGGTGCACCTAGGTTGCACCCAGGTGCATGAATATTAACAAGGTAAAATTACTTGCATTTGTAAGTGAAAGTATTTGCGAAAATAGGTGTATGAATATTAATAAGGTAAATTACTTGTACTTGTAAGTGAAAATAGGTGCGAAAATATGTGCACTTGTAAGTGAAACTAGGTGCACTTGTAAGTGAAACTAGGTGCACTTTTAAGTGAAACTAGGTGCACCAAAGTTCCAGTTATTTACGAAAATGCCGCCGCGTCATTTTTTTAAAATTGCATCTAATTCGTTGATCTGGACACGTGGACGACTGTGGAGCGCTCTCATTTCCTACCTGGGCGAGAGTTCGCACCAGAGTGCACCCCTATATATATATATATATATATATATATATATATATATAAAACTAATTAATATTAAATATCAAATGTCAGAATAATATTCTTGGGACTTGTATTGTATTGGGCAGCTCAAAAGTTCCTTGAGACTTGCACGGTATTGGACAGCTCAAGAGTCCCTTCTTTCTATGCCTATATATATATCAGACCAGATATGAATATTTTCAACCTTTAACCTGTTATTGGAGCAAGTTAGTGCCTGGGCAGGGTTCAGGGAGCAGCAGCGACTCCACGGCAAGGAGTCCGGTCGCCATCGGAGAGCTCACGCGCCTTCACGCGCCACCGTCTCCGAGCTGCTCCGCCGTCACGCGCTGGCGTGTGCGGTGGTTTCCGGCGACTTCGCCGGTCGTTTTGTTTTAGGCGAGGCGAGCAGATTAGGCGATCGTTCTCGACCGCCTGGACGCCTAGGCGACACCTTGATAACCATGATCACTACTTATATACATATATATATATATATCAACTATGATATTATTATATTAAGTATCAGGATGAGTTCTATTTTAGCCTCTAAATGGCAGGATCTAAGACGCATGATGTTAAAACTAAAGCAGATAGAAATATAGAATATCTTGATTACATTTCCCTATATGCAGACAGGTGGAGTTTAAACTTACCAACTGATGGTCTTGGTGTAGTCCTTATCTTCAAGATCTCAGGACGAGGAATAATAGAGCCAGATGCTCCAATTCCTCTAGAAACTCTTACTTTGGTGCCATCTTCCAAGTATCTGATTCCAACTTTGCATGGTTGCCTGGAAAAAGCAAACATTAGCTAACAGGACTCGATAGAAAAATTTGTTAAAGAGAACAACCAATGTACCATACCCCGTCACTGGATCTACAACCTGCACATTAGAGACGTGCAATGGGGCTTCAACTGTAAATATCCCACCTTCATGGCCTTGCCCTTGTTTAATATGCTTCTTTACCTGCAAAAAGGGGAAATGGTTCATGTTATAAGAGACATATAATAACAATAGAAAGAAGTACAAACATGTGGTGACAGCATTATTCCGGTAAGAAGATGGTAATGTTAGGGTTAGTGCAAGTACAGCTGCAAAAAGTGTCTAAAGTTATCTTTCTTCATGAAATCCATATTTTATAGGAACTACAAACTAGGAAGTAGGAAGAATCAAACTACTCTAGTAATTCTTTTATCAGCTTCCTTTCTGCAATCACAATTCATGCAAATTATATATATGCTTATGGAGTAAAGAGATATAAAATAGAATATGCTTATGGGTAAATGGCTGCATAACTAACGTAGCTAATTCTTTTTAAATTCAAAGCTCTAGTGTCATAGAGAAGGAAAATTTACTAACCAGGTTTTTGCCCTCAACAATAACACGATTCTGTGAACGAATGGCACGTTTAATGATTCCTGTCTCACCTTTATCTTTGCCTCTAATTATCATAACCTGGAAATTAGTACATAAGAAACAACTAACAAGTTGTCACTATTTAATTTATTTTCAGTTGCAGTCAAAGGGTGGATGTTGCATGGGAAACCAAGAGAGGGTGAGAAAGTAATTCGATCACTGTATTCATGAGAATTACTTACATTATCACCTCTGAGAACCTTCCAGTGATGTATGAGTTTCTGAGCAGCTTTCCAACCCATTATCTCTGGATAGCATTTTAAAATGCTGAACAATATCAGAGAAAATATACTTAAAATATACTAGAAGCTCTTTCCCATGTAACAATCTAGACTTCAAATCACAGAATGCCACCTATCCACAAACCAACATCTTACAGAGAAAATTATAATGCAAAACAAAAACAAGTTTACTTTCATTAGTAAGATGGACATAAATGGAACCCATAAACCAAATCCAGAATTGGAATATACAAGAATTAATATCAATTTAAGAAAATACCATACGCATTCAAATAGTACATAAGCCCAATGCTTAAACACCCAATCAAGACTACTGTACCAAAAAAACTGAACTTTTATAAAGTAATAGCTTGAATATCTTTAGTTATATTTTATTTTTCTACAATAATGGGCCTTATTCAAAAAAGTTTTGAATGAAAGATCAAACACTTACCTGATTTCAGAGAGCAAAAGAGAATTTCAATGGAGGGACTGCTGAGGGAAGGAGGGTTTAACAATGAGAAGGAAGATGGGGTTTCTTAATTTTGGGATAACTGCACAAGCTGTGAATTACTTCAATCCACCTCCATCTCCTACTAATTACTGTCATATTACAACTATCAGTTACCCCCTCCCAGTTTCCACTAACCAATAAAATGCTCTCATGTCCATCCTCAATTTGTTTGCAAATTGCAATAGTGAATTTACATGTCTCCATAAGAAGGATTAGATAATTCTTGTCAACACTGTTTTTACTGTACTAAAAATCATTCCCCTTCTTAAGGAGGATTCCTTCATGTGCATCCAAAAAAATCATGAAAACTACACATTCACGTTAGGGTGTATGAACCAAGTCTGCAATTCAAGATTGGTTCAAGACTCTTTCAAGCTGACCCCCAAGCTTCTTGAGGCTCACAACTACTCAAGCTTGCAAACCTACAGAGTTAAGCATTTTATTTATAGAGCATTTATTTATTTGGAATACGGAGTATTTGCTACTAGTCTACTACTACTAAGTAATAATACTATTTTTGTTTGTTGTTGTTATTGTTATTTCCTATTTTGTTTTATTTTCATCTCTTTTCCTTACTACACTGAAAAATAGATGCAATCATACGCAGCAATCTTCACATTCCTCCTAAAGTCCTAAACTCTAAAATGTAATCCTAGATTCTAGTCCTCTTGAGTGCAATTACTTCAATTGACTATATAAGATTGCAACTCACCAAATGTAATCCTCCGTTGATGAACATATTCTTTTTCGTTGCAGTTTGCATATATATTATATATACATACTACACAAAAAGAATATACTCTTCTAATTGCAGTGTGTGCATGCAAGTTTGTTTGCTTCATTATTTTGTGTTAATGGTTTGAGTTAGTATGTTATTTTTATATGTAGTAAGACCGTAAGAGTATATTGGAGATTAGAAAAACAATCTTAGGAAAGTTTAAACAAATCAACTGTTAGAAATAACTTTTCCGGTAATTTAATTATTATGATTCCAGGATATTGGAAGGAGATAACTCTATTCTTCCACTTGAGTTATCAGATTCAGAGGAAGTTCCCAGACAGCCAACTTTTTCAGTTCCAGGTTTTTACTCAACTGGACTTGCTCGTCCAGATGACGAACCCTTCTGGCCAGATCAGGATCTTATACCAAGACGCTCTCCAAGACGCTCTCCACCTCACTCTAGCATTTTTACTGATGGGAAGTGGAATGAAATCCAGCAATGGTATCAAGTGAACCATGTTGGAGCTCATTCTCCAGCTCCAAGGCAAGAACAACCTCGTGTTGAGGACTATGACGAAGACTATCTTCGTTATCTCGAGGAGTTACCTGAGGAAGAGCCACATGAAATTCCTGACGAATCCTCTGTTCAGGAGAATGAACCGAGTTACGCCCCAATGCCTCCCTCTTGGGACCATGAAGTGAGGGAATGACGCCGCTTTCACGAGGACTTAGCGCTAAGTGCTCGACAAGTCCAAAGCCCTCTGACTCTGGAGAGCAGCCAAGGACAAAGCCTAATGTCCACTGCCAGCAACAGGCAAGCTAAGGCAAGGGCTAAAGGCAAGGGCAAGGCGAGGAAGTAACTACAATTCCTTGAGGTGAAAGTTGGGTAGGGCAGTGCTGGGAGTCTCTTCTATTTAATGGATGTATCTTGTTATAACCATCGGTTTAATGAAATAAATCTTTTATGTTCTCGTTTATATCTTTATTTGATATAACAAGTCATAAATCGTGAGTGATAAAACCTTGCTAAAACTGAGTTCTACACGAGTACTAAAACCTTGCTAAGTTCTTTTTAAGGAAGGTGGTATGATACTCACAACAGTCTTAGCCGAATCCTTAATGACCGAAGAGTTGCACAGAAGACATGTTAACGATGAGTTGCTTGTCATACTTGGGATGTTTTTCGATGGGTTATTGCACTGAACGGTTGATGACCGTTTATCATTGAGAACGTGGAGGCGTGTGTGAACACGTGTCAAGTGATAATTCGCCGAAGAAATCTGAGCATGCGCTCCACTATCCTTAAACTGACGAACCGTCAGAAGTGAAAGGACTAGCATTTATGGAAAAGATTGAGTAATGAGTACATTCTCTCTCCACATTTAATGCCATATTCACAAAGTAGGGAAGTGCCTTTTGTGGGCTAAGCCGGACAACACATATTGTTACCTTATTTGCCCTTCACTTTAAGGGCAAATAAGGATATTGTCTTATATATATAAATACAACCCGTATCCACAATTCTTACCCGACCCACTCTGACTGACATATATAAACCCTTACCCCTTCTCAACCAATCACTTTTACCCTCACAAGCATATTATCCCTCTAAAAACCTTTCTTCCTCTAGAAGTCACCACCCACATCCAAAAACCTCTCTCAACATTCATCCATGGCTTCCAGTACTAATACCTCAAGCTCATTGTCTGAGGATGTGCCAAATGTTCATCAGCCCGCACCCAAACCTACTACTTCACCGAAAAAAGAAATCATCTTTTGTACCACCACGGGTAATAGCCCGTCCTTGTGAAGATAAGAAGATCTTCAACTTCTTCCTTCATCGCCTAAGAGGCCAGGATGCCAAAAACAGTATTGTCAAGGCGGGATCCATACTCGACACTGACGGCTTTATGTCCAGAGTTATTAGCAAAGACTTTGGAAATAAAGTGGTACAATGCCTCAAGGATTGCAGCTTGTACAAGTTTGTGACTTTCAAACACAAGGCCTGGAACCCTTTGGAAGTTACCCAGTTCTATATAAATGCCAATCTTCACACTTCAAGTGGAGTTGATGAAATACGGTCCGTGGTTCGTGGAACCAACATGACTATCACCCACGAAGATGTAATAAGTGCTTTTGATTTTCTTATCTAAAGTGCGGATTATCATAAAGATTGCTCAGGAAAGGAATTCAGTCGTAGACGTTTATGGAAAAGAATGAAGGGTTACTCTCAACCCTCCACAGTGCCGTTTCCACTAAAGAAGAAAATGCTCAAATTAGACTATGAGATCACCATTGACATCTTGAACAAAATAGTCGAGAGCAAGCAATCCGGGACCGATGAACTTTCTGAGAAAAAGTTGAAGATGTTGTGTTCCCTGCTAGAAAAATATCCTGTTGACTGGTCAAGGGTCATATTTGATTTCCTAAGAAACAATGTGAAAACTGGAATAGACGAAGACTCAGGCTAGATCATTAAAGTCCTAGGATACGATTTCATGATCAGCCAGATACTGAAGAACAAGGGAGTGAAACTTCGCACTGGCACTACAACTCATAGAACTCATTTTTACATGGGTTCTAATCCTCCAAATTACAACAAGAGGAAAGCCGAGGAGATTGAAGCCGCAAGAAGGATTGCTAGCAAGAAGGATGAGTCAAAGTCAATCAACGACTCTAGTAGGAAAGAGGCCACCGAAGCATCAAAGTCTCATGACTTGGGTTCCTCAAAGAGTCCTGAGAAGAAGAAAAGGAAAAGATTCTCAAAAGATAAAGTGTCAAAAGGTGCAGAATTATCAAAAGCACCCGAGTCCTCATCAGATCACGAGGACAAGACAAAGGAGAAGCAGATAGAATCAAAGAAAAGGAAGGTTAAACAGCTGAAGCGACCGAAGAAGAAAACTAAGAGAGATCAGCCAGAACAGTCTTTGGCAGCCGAATCAACTGTTTTCTTACCAACAGTCGAGGATCAAGGACGAACTCTTATTGATGAAAGTACAAGAGTTCTTCTTCCTCCTTTGAACACTGATCACGAGGATAGTGAAGAGGACGACCAATTGCCTCTCACTAGATTTATGAAGCTGAAGACATCTCCATCAAAAACCTCTAGTCCAAAGCCATTAAATACTGAGCCTTCGGTAACTACAGTCGCACCCGAACTAGTGGTACTTGAGACTCCAACACCAAAGTCTCAAAATTCAGATGATCAGAACAATCTTGCTCTTGTTGTCCAAACTCACCCTCCTGCTCAAACTCATCCCGCTTCACCTCATGAAAACTCTAATTCGAGCTCTGCCTGGATAGAAGAAGACTCTGAGGGGGAAGTAGATGGTCGAGGACGAGTTCCACATAAAGATGTTCCTGAGCGTATCCGAAGAAGAATTGTTGAAACTTTATATCCAGCGATGGCTAGTTTAGTGCTATCGTCATTCGAGAGGTCAAATTTCCAATTTCCTCTCTTAAATACATCTTCTTCAATTCGAATTGAAGAAATCCATGAGGAAATGACCGAGGACATACCTACCAATGTTCCCAAAGTTTCAAGGGAAGTTGAGGCTCCATTTGATGATTTAACTCATCAAGTTAATGCTGACGCTGCATTAGCTCAGCATTTAGCTCGAGAGGAGATTACTGAAAATCTTGGTGCTCAAGTCGACGCCTATCCATATATGCCTTCAAATGAAGAGATTCTCTGACGGGAACTTGCCAGAGTATACAGTTGGCAAGAATGGCGAATGTCCAGTCTACGAGTCATTGTTGGAACCATCAGTGAAATGGCTGAAGAAGAGGAGTGGGCACTCGATTGGATGGGTACACAATCAGTCTTCAAAGCCACTCGACCTGAGGAGATAAATCGAGTATATACTGAAAAGTTGAAAGGTCAAACCGTTCGTTATGAAAAGACTGTGGATCTCAACATAAGCCATCGAACTCCTCAAGAGCGCCAAATGGTTAAAGATATGCACATTGCAAAAATCCACAATATCTCAAGAGCTCAATTTGAGATAAGAGATCAACGTCCAGATGTTGGACCGAGTCATCAGCCCGAAAACACAACAGTTGTTGCCGAGGACTTATCTCTTTTGGAACTTGGTTACAAATTCAAAGATGATTTAACTCCTCGAGGAAAAAAGGATGATGACGATGGCAATGATGGTCCTTCGGGAAATTTCATCCCTCCTCCTGCTGATGCGACAAGGATTGATAACTCTGGTAAATCTTCGATCTCTTCAAGCTCCAATAACTCAGATGATAAAAATGATGGCAGAAAGGCAAGTCACGACAGGCCTCATGATGAAAAGGAAGATCGTCCGAGGAATGGAAATACTAAGATTGTGGGTCAGGATGAATCTCAAGGAAAGGAGGATCAAAACACAAATGCCATTGACACCAAATCATTGGAGAATACTGTCGTGTTAAGTCCAAATTCAGCCTGAGACGAAGACTTGGAAGCGTCTCGTGATGCGAATCACGACGACTTAACCTCCTTAATTGATGGAAATCTGTTTACCTCCTCCTTAAATATTGTTGATGTGGAAGTGAAGATGTATTCCGGCTACACTCAAGATGAAAACATGGAAACATCTTGCAGTGTTAGTCATAAGGGTTCTCCTTCACGGAAAAAGATGAGCGAAGACAACCCAGTTGGCATAGCTGTTCATCATGGTCTCGTCTTGGTGCAAGGTGAAAATCTGGAAGCACCTCCCAGTGAGAGTCATGCTGACCCGGCCGAAACCTCAAGCAAGTCAACTAAGGTAATTGTTGATACTGTTTATGCCTTTTCTTCATTAATGTCTGCTATACAGAGCATGGCAAAACCTCAAGCAAGTCAAGTCAACTCAGGACGCTCAATTCAAATCTATCAACGAGTTTATCGCTAAAATAAAAAAGATTCTAAAGAGGCAAAAGAAGAAGTCATCTAAATCTCCTGAAAATGCAAGACTCACTGCTCTTGAGCAAAAAGTTGACAAAGCTTTCTCTGAGCATTCGGTCTCCCTCGAATCCTTGAAGGCGTCATTGTCTTAAATCAAGAAAATTCAACACGAATTAGTCACAAAGCATGCGTTCATCAAGGAACGACTTGATCTATCCTGCATAAAGCTAGACTATGTTACTGGCAACCAGAACTAAATGGGAACTTATCTCTCTGAATACGAGTGGACTCTTAAGGACCTTCAAGTCTGTGTCAATCGTCTAAGTGACAAATTTGATCGATTAATGGAGGCGAATGATGCCAACAAGGGGGAAAAGAGCACTTGTAAGGAGATTGTGATCCGACCAGTTGATAAGGATGATGGTCATGGACCAGGAAGCAGTGAGCAAACCAGAGAAGAATTCTTGACTCTCAAGCCTAATCCTTCGCCCTCACCATCACCTGCAAAAAAGAAAACATGGACAATCCTCTAGAAGTCAAGCACCAAAGCAGACGAAGAGAGAAACCACCCGAGCACATGATGGACGAACACTTGACTATGTCCCATATGAAGAAGGGAGTGGGAAATGGTACAAAGATTGCAACATTCCACCCTTCTAGAAAGAAAAATCGGCAAAGGACAGAGTTAAATTCATTAAAAATCAGAATGAAAGAATGTGACACCCCAACCTCACACCGGCTGAGATAGATAAATCTCAACACAACAGCTGCCTATCTCAACCAACAACATAACAAAGCGGAAGCGAATTTAAAACTTAAGGGCGTCATGCCACATCTAGGTAGAAAACACAGCCTAGATGCACAGGCTAACCATAAGAAACGAACTAACTGTCATGCATAGATAAAATAAAATAATCCTCAAGTCATAACCAACAATATTCAAATCACTAGTCAAGAGTATAATATCAAATCTCAAAGGCACACAGGCCCAAAAACCAAATCCAAAGTCTAAGCATCATAAAACTAAGTCTAAGCGTCCTCATAGATAAGCTCTAACGCGCTCGCGCTCAGACTACTCCATACCTGGAAAACACGCAAAGAACCATTAGCAAAAGAATGCTAAGCAACCACCATTCACACCCGCAAGGAGATATAGATATACATAAGCTTGTAAATAGGTTTACACACCCATATAGAATATAAACACCAACAAACTGTTCAATAGTTCAAAACAGATACTCAACAACAATAAGCTGAACGAATCATAAACCAAGACTCAGTCAAACAAAGCCAATATCAAACAACGAAACTCATTACTCCACGAGTTGGGGAAATCTTCAACCACACTTTCTCGCCTGCTTGGTACTCCACAAATTTCCTTCCCAAGTCAGCATAGGATTTATGGCGGTCTTGTGCAGCTTTCATTCTACTTTGAATTAGCTTGACTTTTTCGGTGGCTTCTTGCAGGTATTGAGGCCCCAAAGTCACCGGATCTACCAAATCTTCCCAACATAACGGACTTCTGCACTTCTGCCCATAGAGCGCCTCGTAGGGGGCCATCCGAATACTGGCATGGTAGCTGTTGTTGTAGGAAAACTCAATCAAATCAAGGTGCTCCTCCCACGACCCTTGCAAATCAAGCATGCAAGCCCTCAGCATATCCTCCAAAGTCTGTATGGTGCGCTCAGTCTGTCCGTCAGTGGCAGGATGGAAAGCCGTGCTCATCTTCAGCCTAGTGCCCAAAGCTGCCTGCAGTGACTTCCAAAACTGTGATAAGAACCTCGAGTCACGATCAGACACGATGTCGCGAGGCACTCCGTGGTACTTCACCACCTGGTGTATGTAAGCCCTGGCCAACTGATCCATAGTCCAAGTCTCCTTCATGGCAATGAACCGGGCTGTCTTGGTAAGGCGATCCACTATCACCCAAATCTTGTCTTTCCCAGATCTAGTCAAAGGCAAACCTCCCACGAAGTCCATAGATATCGAATCCCACTTCCTCTCCGGTACTTCTAGGGGTAGTAACATCCCCTTAGTCTTGCATCTTTCTGCTTTGACCTTTTGGCAATTCAAACAATGGCTCACGAAGTCAGCTATTTCCTTTTTCATGTTCGGCCACCAGAACAGTTTCTTCATGTCTTTATACAACTTGTCGCCACCAGGATGAACTGAATATGGAGTATAGTGGCTTTCTTCCAATATCTGTTTCTTTAGCTCTTTACACGAAGCTGGCACGCACCACCGCCCTAGATAACGCAGACTTCCATCGGGGTAGAGCTCGAAAGGTCCCTTCTTGCTGTTAACCATCTTGGCCCTTACTCTGTCCAACCGGGCATCGCCCGTCTGGCCCCTTCGGATCTCGTCGAGCCACGCCGGTAAGATTTGCATGCTAAAGAGACGAACTTCTTCATCCATCTGCCCTTTTTCCACCACAGCAATATTCATTCTTTGAAATTCCTTGCACAGATCGTCTGTGAGCACCCACGTGGCATTGAGCGAATGACTCGTCTTTCTACTCAGTGCGTCGGCCACTACATTTGCTTTCCCTTCGTGATACTGAATGATCAAGTCGTAGTCCTTGATGAGCTCTAACCAACGTCTTTGTCGCATATTCAATTCCTTCTGTGTGAAGATATACTTTAAACTCTTATGGTCGGTGTAAATCTTGCACTGTACCCCATACAGGTAATGCCTCCAAATCTTAAGCGCAAAGACTACAGCAGCTAGCTCCAAATCATGCGTGGGGTAGTTTTCTTCGTGACTCTTAAGTTGTCTTGACGCGTAAGCCACTACTCGGCCCTGCTGCATCAGTACACAACCCAACCCTTTCTTCGATGCATCACTGTATACCTCAAACCCCTCAGTCCCGGATAGTAGAGTCAAAACAGGAGCCGATGTCAATCTTTCTTTCAACTCTTGAAAAGCTGCGGCACACTCACTGTCCCACCTGAAAGGTGTAGTCTTCTTCATTAACTGCGTGATCGGTCGGGCTATCTTAGAGAAATCCGGAACAAACCTCCTGTAGTAACCTGCCAAACCCAAAAAGCTTCAGACTTCAGACGGAGTTGTTGGTGCCGGCCACTCTATCACCGCCCGGATCTTAGTGGGATCCACCGAGACTCCATCCTTAGCTATCACGTGACCCAAGAAAGCCACGCTGGTCTTCCAGAATTCACACTTGGACAGTTTGGCATACAGTTGTTTCTCCCTTAGAATGTGTAACACGGTCCGAAGATGCTTTTCATGCTCGATCGAATCAGAAGAGTAAACCAAAATGTCGTCGATAAACACCACCACGAACTCATCTAGGTACGGCTGAAACACCCTGTTCATCAAGTCCATGAAAGCAGCTGGAGCATTCGTTAACCCGAACGGCATTACCGTGAACTCGTAGTGGCCATAGCGGGTCCGGAACGCCGTCTTCGGAACATCCGCCTCTGCCACTCTAAGCTGATGGTACCCGGATCGTAAATCAATCTTCGAGAAGATGCCGGCTCCCTTCAGCTGATCAAACAAGTCATCGATTCGCGGCAGGGGATACTTGTTCTTAACTGTTACTCGGTTCAGCTCTCGGTAGTCGATACAGAGTCGCATACTACCATCTTTCTTTCTTACAAAAAGCACCGGAGCTCCCCACGGCGAAACACTAGTTCGAATGTATCCTTTGTTCAGCAAATCTTGCAGCTGCTCTTTCAACTCCTGCATTTCCTTTGGTGTCATGCGGTACGGGGCTTTCGATATCGGGGTCGTCCCTGGCATCAAATCGATAGTGAACTCTACCTCCCGGGGAGGCGGTAATCCAGGAATCTCCTCCGGAAAGACATCGGGGAACTCGCTCACTATGGGTATTTGCTGCACTTCATCCCTCGGCGCGCTAAGGTCCTCAACTGCGCATAAGAAAGCTTCATGCCCCTTGGCGACATATTTCTTGATCTTGATCATCGAGACCAACTTGACTTCGGGCTCCCTAGTCACCCTTCGATACGATACCCGCTTGCCCCTAGGGCCCTTCAAGACCACCTTCTGCTCGCTGCACAAAATCTGAGCCTTATACTGTCCCAGCCAGTCCATACCCAGCACCACTCCGAAGTCATCCAAGTCAAACTAAATGAGATCGCTCGGAAAGATCACTTCCTTGATCTTGATAGGCACACCCTCGAAGATGTGCTCACACACCTTGACTTCGCCCGACGCCACCTTGACTGCAAGCTATGGTATAAAATACCCAACAAACAATCCAACAATAATCAGAAACAAAGGATCAACAACAGACAATAACAACAAGGAACTGCTCACTGGAATCGAATTCCCAA
>CP025652.1:16690307-16712831 GCA_003576665.1 Ipomoea trifida | reverse complement strand
GGAAGATACCGGTAACCACATCGCAGCTCTCAGCCTGGGACTTGTTCATAATAAGAAGCTCTCCTAGCGAAGATGGGACTCCTTCGTTTCCACTCGCTCTCTCGGAGCCAGGGAGAGTTACTCCCTTGCTACCCGAGCTGCTGCCTCCTGAAGTCCTTGCCGTCCCAGCGTCGGCCGCCTTCAGCTTCTTGAGACGATCCAGCATTCCTCCTCCCGTGCCTGGGGCTTCCTCCCGCTTCCTCGACGGCAGCATGATGCTAAAGAGGGAGATAACTAACAGAAAGCGGGTAGAACTGCGGTCGGCCTTAACCAAACACGTAAGAAAGCAAGTGAGAACGAGCTCACAACAAGCAAACAACAAACAACCTGCAAAGCATAAAACAAAAGCAAGTAAACGAGTCCTCACCGTGCGGCCTAGAATTCACTCATCTTAGAATTCTTAAACATCTTAATTTCTACTGATCAAGTCCTAGAGTCTCAGATTACAACCCTAGGATTCCTACTTAGACCTCAACACAGGCTCTGATACCAACTGTGACACCCCAACCTCACACAGGCTGAGATAGATAAATCTCAACACAACAGCTGCCTATCTCAACCAACAACATAACAAAGCGGAAGCGAATTTAAAACTTAAGGGCGTCATGCCACATCTAGGTAGAAAACACAGCCTAGATGCACAGGCTAACCATAAGAAACGAACTAACTGTCATGCATAGATAAAATAAAATAATCCTCAAGTCATAACCAACAATACTCAAATCACTAGTCAAGAGTATAATATCAAATCTCAAAGGCACACAGGCCCAAAAACCAAATCCAAAGTCTAAGCATCATAAAACTAAGTCTAAGTGTGACACCCCCAACCTCACACAGGCTGAGATAGATAAAAACTCAACACAACAGCTGCCTATCTCAACCAAACAGAACATAGCGGAAGCGAATTTAAAACCTAAGGGGCATCATGCCACATCTAGGTATAAACACAGCCTAGATGCACAGGCTAACCATAAAACGAGGAACTGTATAAACGATAATCCTTAATTCAAGTCTCAAAACATTCAAACACTAATCAAGAGTTTATAAGGACTCAAATGGCTCACAGGCCAAAGCATAAATCTAAAAACATATCTACTATCTAAGCCTCCTCATACGGGTGTGTCTCTATCGCACTCTCGCAAAGACTTTAAGGCAAACCTGGAAAACACACGAAGAACCATTAGCAAAAGACTGCTAAAGGCTCTGATACCAACTCAGCTCTTCAAGGTAAGAAAAGATTCAATTGAAAGAAGATAAGAAGGAGGTTGAAAACGCAGAACGAGTTTCTCAACGGTAGGATATTTAACTTACTCAAGGAAAAGGAAGAATCAGGTTCCTAGAGAAGTTAAGAGCGAGGTCTTAGGGAGGCAGGAACGCTTTCTCTATGATAGGGTATTCAACTCTTTTAAGGGAGGAAAGAAATTCAATTTCGAAAGTAGATCAAAATGAGACTTAAAATAAACTGAAGGGATGTCTCAATGAAATGATATTTAATTTTCAAGGGAATGAGAGAAGTTCGGTTTCAAGGAACGTTAGTAATGAGGTTTAGAAAGATAGAAGGGATTCTTTAATGATAGGGTATGCACTTTCTCAAGGGGAGAGAGGAATTCAGTTTTAAGCGAAAATGAGAAAGAGATTACAATAGGTAGAAGGGATGTTTCAATAAGAGACACTTAGAGTTTCAAGAACCAAGGGAGAATTTAGTTTCCAAGAATATATAGGAATACTGATTAGAATAAAGAGAAGGGATTTCCTAATGGAAGGATTATTGGGATTTCGAGGAGCCGAGGAGAATTTGGTTTCCACAAGGATATAGGAATGAAGATTACAACAGATAGAAGGGATTTCTCAACGAGTATGGTACTTAGGGTTGCAAGGAACTGTGAAGGATTTGGTTTCTTAAGAAGGATAAGGAAGTCTCTCTATCCTAAGCGGTTTCTTCGGGTTGACGATTCGATTACGACACTCTGACTGATTGACGGGTCTTGACTTGCTCCCCACGCAACGCTGACTTGAGATTCGAATAAGCTTTACATGTAACCGACGATTCGCACAACCTTATTACTCCAAGAGAGGCTGAAGGCGATGAACCATTGATGGCTGGTTGGTGCAGAACGAAAGAATTCTGGGGAAGCTTTATGAAAAGATAGGTTCAATTGGAAAGGTATCGCCCGATCTTGAAAGGAGATTCGCTTATGGGTAATAGTGATCTTTAGAAACCGAGGTTACTTCCTTAAGCTCTTGCACAAGGGGATTACTTTCGAAGGTACACCGAGTAAGTTACACGAGGTTCACTTCACGAAGCCATACACCATTTGCTTATGGCGTTCCTTCTTATCTTCGGGGATCTTAAGCGTTCAAGTGCCCTTTCTACTTGATTTGATCTTCGTTGTCTTGAAGGTTACAACTTTTAACTTGTTCCTTCGCAGTCGCTTCAGGGGTAGGTAGGACTACCTTAAGGTCCGCGAATCACGACCTCGAGTTATAATTCTTCATGCCACGTTAACTCCGAGTTTAGCTCGCACGAGACTCTTCATCACTAATCCCGAAAGCTCCTGTTTGGCGTGCTTTAACTCTTGCTTCTGACGGAACGCGAGTATAGATAACTCCTCCTGAGAATATCTGAGAATTAAGCTAGTTTATTATTAAGTATGGACCCAATGGATTAGCCCATTCCAATCTAGCCCAAACCCAAAAGAGGAAACTACCCTAAATGGAAACCTACCCTAATTAGCATTGGCATGATTAACACTCAGCTTCCCTTCTCTGCCTCCGTCTCTCCTCTCCCATTCGTTCCCTTCTTTTGCGTCAAACGGTAGTAGGCTTTTCCCGACGGCAAGGGAGGTAACGGCGACGTCGACGACGGGCTCCAGTGTCACCACCTTCTTCTCCAAATCGTCACCTTCTTTCCTCCCTCTCCTTCTCGGCGCAGTAGATGAAGAACGGGAAGCAAGGTTCGGCAACCAGCAGCTGCGACTTACGTAGTTCCGCGGCTCCGGCGTAGAACGGGGATGGTTAGCAAGAAGAATGGGAACTCCGACTAACTTCGAGTCCCGGTGCCACCGCCCTCTTTCTCGACATGGCGGCAAGCTACGGCTTTGGAGGATAGAACGACGTCAACAATGATCGTCTCCGGCTAAGCTAACAGCGGCAATGTCCTCCGGCCTCCGTCTTCTCCCTCTCTCGCTCGGTACGGCAGCAGCAGAGTCCGACAGCGTCATCCTCGTCGACGTGAACCAACGGAACAGAGCCACCGGTGCCCTCCCCTGTTTCGCGGCGGTGCAAGGCGACGGGCGAGCTCAGCGGGGGTTCTCCTTCCGATAGACTCAGCGGAAGGTTGTGGCGGTGACGAAACTCCGTGGAGTGAAGCCGCGCCTTATCCCTCTCGTCCGCGCCCAGTGAGCAGAACGGCAGTGGCGATGGAGCGTTTCCCTCCTCCGACGTCTCACCAGCGTAAAGGTGATGGTGTGCCGGCAGAGCAACGATCAACCTACGGTAATGGCGAAAGAACGGAGTGATGGCGATGGCCGGGAGTTCATCTGAAGCTAATAGGTCGCCGGTCCCGTGCCATAACACAAGAAACAGCATAGCTTGGTGGTGTGGTGCTTGGTTGTTAAGGCAAAGGGCGTAGGTTCGATTCCCAGCCTAGGCAGTTTAAGGTAATCTTTGGTTTAATGATGAGCTTATAGTTTTGAGTAATAATTATAATGTTATATCTTAAGTCTAGATTAATAGTTAGGTCATAACCATGTTTTAGTATTGGATTAAGTATGATTCTTATGGTCACATTATATTAGCCTTGAGCATGGATTATAGGATTATTATAGGTTATAATGGACCAAATAGGAATGTTAGTATTGTTGTTAATAGTTAGTGACGGTGTTAGAATTATATTAATTCTTCAGGTTCACGATTATGAACCGAGCTTAAGTTGGCGTTGCCTTGGATTAGAACGCTTTTGGGATTAAGTACGCTTCAAAGGTAACCATCCATGTCCATCAAAACCTATTTTTTACACTCACTCTATATGATATTACTTGGTGATTTGGAAATCCTACAATTTCTTGATTATTAGCCTGTTCTTGATTGTGTTTATTCGTTGGTTTGGATTTCCCTCTTCTTGGACTCTAAAGTGGATGAAATGTTGGTGTATTTGGTCTGATTTTGTATTCTGGAATTGATCTGGTGAAGTCTGGGCAGTATCTGTTTTCTGGGTTCGGGTTGGTCTTGCGGAGAACTGCGGCGGCACAATGTAACCCGTCAATGTGATCCGCAAGGCGGCAGTGGTAGGCTTAGGCGGAGGAGGTTGATCCGCCGAGGGAGGTCGTCTCCTTCTTGCGGAGGAGACTGGCAGAAGAGTGAGCTCCGTGAGTGTGTTCCGCAAGGCTCCTGGGAATTCGATTCCAGTGAGCAGTTCCTTGTTGTTATTGTCTGTTGTTGATCCTTTGTTTCTGATTATTGTTGGATTGTTTGTTGGGTATTTTATACCATAGCTTGGAGTATCGATTCATGTCTTTGGTTTCCATTTTTGGTATTCTTGATCTATTGATCCTTTGATTCATAATCTGGGAGTTGGTTGGTGTTCATATTTGAGATGAACCCATGTCTTGGTTGGTTGAGTCGATGTTGGAGTATGGTTGTGATGGTGGTTTTGTGGCTACTATTGACTGTGGACTATTGTGTTACTATTGGTTGTGCTACTATTGGGTTACTATTGGTTGTGCTACCATTGTGTTACTATTGGGTTACTATTGGTTGTGCTACTATTGAGTTACTATTGATGGCGTTACTATTGGGTTACTATTGATGGTGCTACTATTGGGTTACTATTGATTGTGCTACTATTGGACTTCGGTCCCTGTGATTGGGTTGATTACCCCTGTTTGACTCGTGACTATTGACTTCTGATTTGTGGTTTGACTTGGTTTGACGGTTGGTTCGGTTTTGGTTGGGAGGTTGGTGTTGGGATTCCTTCTTGGTTGGTTTTATGAGTCCTTTGGATTATTCGGTTGATATCTTGTCTTTCTCTTTGAGTTTGGATGTTCCCTTTTGGATTGTGTTCAGTTGGTATCTCATTTATGGTTCGTTGTTGTCTTATGCTTTCGTTATTGGATATTGGCTTTGTTAGACTGAGTCTTGGTTATTGATTCGTTCAGCTTATCGTTGTTGAGTATCTGTTTTGAACTATTAAACAGTCCGTTGGTGTTTATATTCTATATGGGTGTGTAAACCTATTTACAACTTATATATATATCTATACTTCCTTGCGGGTGTGAATGGTGGTTACTTAGCAGTCTTTTGCTAATGGTTCTTCGTGTGTTTTCCAGGTTTGCCTTAAAGTCTTTGCGAGAGCGCGATAGAGATACACCCGTATGAGGAGGCTTAGATAGTAGATATGTTTTTAGATTTATGCTTTGGCCTGTGAGCCATTTGAGTCCTTATAAACTCTTGATTAGTGTTTGAATGTTTTGAGACTTGAATTAAGGATTATCGTTTATACAGTTCCTCGTTTTATGGTTAGCCTGTGCATCTAGGCTGTGTTTATACCTAGATGTGGCATGACGCCCCTTAGGTTTTAAATTCGCTTCCGCTATGTTCTGTTTGGTTGAGATAGGCAGCTGTTGTGTTGAGTTTTTATCTATCTCAGCCTGTGTGAGGTTGGGGGTGTCACAGTTGGTATCAGAGCCTGTGTTGAGGTCTGAATAGGGATCCTAGGGTTGTAATCTGAGACTCTAGGACTTGATCAGTAGGAATTAAGATGTTTTGAAAATCCTAGGATTGTGTGAATTCTAGGAATCGCGGTGAGGACACGCCTTATCTGTTTATATCGTTTGTGCCTTGTTAACCTTGTTGATTGCAGCTTGCGGCTCGTCTTCCCGGGTAAGTCTTAATCGCTTTTGGGTTAAGTTGCTTCGTTTTAGTTTTGCTTAAGTACCTGCTTAGAATAGGAATAAGTAGTTAGTTGATATGAGAAACGATGGATAGCACCGTGTGCGTCGAAGCAATCAGAAGATCGGACGGTTCGTTGATAAAGACTAATCTACTCGCGGTTTGGAGTCAACGACAACGGTCTACGTTCTTTGGGAATGGCGTCTTCGCGCGTGAAGCATCGTTGCAAGATCTTCGTTACCCTCAAGACTTGAAGAACGCGTTTCGTGCAGCTGAAGTTCAACGCAAGACGAAGAACGCGATAGGATCTTGAAGACTGAAGACTCGAAGACCCTCGGCCTTGAGGGAACGGCAATGGCGGGTGCCGACGCGTCAAGAAAGAGTTAGAACACGCCAAGTAGGAGTTGTCAGATCGGCCATGAGGAGTCTCGTGCAAATACTCGAAGGAACAGTGGCAAGAAAGAATTAAGGAATAGCGAGACAAGCTAGTAGAAGATCAAATCGTCAAAAGATCAAGACCAACGGAAGTGAACCTAAAGGCCTGAAGTTCGACACAAGACGAAGAAAGCAACTGGAGCTCGAAGACTGAAGACTCGAAGACCCTCGGTTGAGGGAACGACAATGGCGGGTGCTAACGTGTCAAGGAAGAGTCAAAGTACGCCAAGTAGGAGCCTTCGGATCAACAATGAAGAACCTCGTGGCAAGCTAAACTCAGAGTTAACATACATGAATAACTATAACTCGAGGTCGTGATTCGCGGACCTTAAGGTAGTCCTACCTACCCCTGAAGCGGCTACGAGGAAACAAGTTAGAAGTTGCAACCTCTCAAAGCAAAGAAGACTAAGTCAAATAGAAAGGGCAACTTGGATGTTTAAAGATTCCCGAAGATAAGAAGAAACGCCATAAGCAAGAAGTGTATGGCTCCGTGAAGTGGACCTCGTGTAACCTTTTCGGTGCACCTTGAACGTGGTTTCTCGTGCAAGAGCTTTAAGGAAGTAACCTCGGTCTCTAAAGATCACTAATACCCATAAGCGAATCTCCTTTCAAAATCGGGCAATACCTTTCCAATTGAACCTATCTTTTCATAAAGCTTCCTCGAAAATCTCTCGTTCTGTACCATCGGTCATCAATGGTTCATCGCCTTCAGCCTCTCTTGGAGTAATAAGGTTGTGCGAATCGTAGGATACATATAGAGCTTATTCGAATCTCAAGTCAGCGTTGCGTGGGGAGCAAGTCAAGATCGATCAATCAGTCAGAGTGTCTTAATCGAATCGTCAACCCGAAGAGACCGCTTAGAGTTGAGAGACTTCCTATTCCTTTTAAAGCCGAACCCTTCACAGCTCCTTACAATCCTGAGTACCATACTCGTTGAGAAACCCCTTCTATCTGTTGCAATCTTCGTTCCTAAATCCCTGTGGAAACCAAATCCTCCTCGGCTCCTCGAAATTCCAATAAATCCTTCCACAACGAAATCCCTTCTCCTTGTTCTAATTAGTATTCCTATCTATTCTTGGAAACTAAATTCTCCTTGATTCTTGAAACTCTGAATGCCTTCTTGTTGAAACATTCCTCCTACCTATTCTAAATCCCTATCTCATCTTAGCTTGGAACTGAATTTCTCTTTTCCCTTGAGGAAGTGCATACCCTATTGCTAAGGAATCTTTTCTATCTTATTAGATCTCCTTGCTATCGTCCCTTACATTCAAATTCTCTCACTCCCTTGGAAATTGTATATCCTTCCGTTCGGACAACCTTTCAGTTTATCTCATTCTTCTCCCATTTCAAGATTGAATTTCTTTCTCCCCTTGACGAGTGAATACCCTACCGTTGACAAATCATTTCGCCTTCCCAGACCCCGTTCTTAATTCCTCTCGAAACCTAATTTCTTTCACCTCTCGGAGTAAGATGAATACCCTATCATTAAAGAATCCTTTCCATCTTTCTAGACCTCATTACTATCGACTCTTGGAACCGAATCTCTCTCATTCCCTTGGGGATTGCACACTCTTTTATTTAGGCATCCCTTTCTATCCATTCTAAATCTCCTTCTCACCTTCGTTGGAAAATAAACTCCTCTCTTTTCTTTGGGAAATTGAAGACCCTACCATCGAGAAAATCATTTCGGCCTTACTAAGACCTCGTTCTTAACTTCTCTAGGAACCTAATTCTTCCCTTTCCTTGAGTAAGTTAAATATCCTATCGTTAAGAAACTCGTTCTGCGTTGTCAATCTCATTCTTATCTTCTTTCAAATTGAATCTTTTTCTTACCTTGAAGAGCTGAATACCTTATCATTGACAAACCGTTTCTGTCTTTCGAAACCTTATTCCTAATCCCTTTTGGAATCTAATTTCTTCCTTTTCCTCGAATAAGTAAATACCCTATAGTTGGAAAACTCATTCTGTGTTTTTTAATCTCATGCTTATCTGTTCCCGAAGCCAAGTTCTTTTCGTTCATTCTCTTTGTTCAAAGAACTTGATACTCCCTTAAATTGAGAAATTCTTTTGACCTCGTCGAACCTCGTTTTTATTTTCTTTCGAAGCCGAGTTCTTTTTCTCTCTTTAAAGAACTTGACACTTCCTTTTAGTAAAAAGTCATTCCCATCCTCTCGAACGTTGATCTTGTGTGCTTCTTGAAAATCTCTTGTGCAAGGCTACAACCTTATTCTCTAAATTGTACTCTTGGTAACCCTCAAGTCTGTTCTTAACCTATGTTACCGTGAATCTTGAACCGTAACCCTCTCCTTTCCATTCCCGTTGGGTCAAATTTTCTAACCGGGCATATATAGGCTATATAAATATTTTCTCTATATGTATTATCGTACTAGTTTGTAATTCTCTGTCCCCAAAACGTTTTCCTTTTTCTGAGCTTCGGGGACGAAGCTCCTTTTAAGGGGGGTAGAGTGTAACACCCCGAAATTTCCTACTTCTATTTTAAAGAAATAAACGAGGGGTTATTTTCTTATTAAATTAATTGTAAGTATAAATTATTTTCGCATGGGCTTGGAGCAATGTATTTTGGACTACCTATATTTATTATTATACTATATTAAAATGTCCTTAGCCCAAACACCTATTTATATATATATATGTATATAATAGTATATGATTTTATTATGGGCTATGGACCCAAAGAGTTATTTTAAACTAGAGTATATAAATGGTTATAATATTATATTAAGCCCATAACTATATTATGATCATCTTTGACCCAATTGACTTAGCCCAAATCCAATTCATATATATAGTTTGACCCAATTTCTATAGATGGCTAGCCCAAAAATGGAAACTTCCCATTATGGTAACCTAGACACATGATCAGCAGCATAGCGCCTCATACCCGAAACAAGCTTTTCGCCTCTTCCCTCCTTCTCGGCTTCTTCATTTCCTTCGTGTCTTCCTCCTCTCCAACGGCAGCCCAGCAAGGATGGGAGCTCCGGCGAAGCTTGGCGTATGGTGATTGCGGCAAGCAGCAACCGAGCAACAACGAAGTTTCCGGCCACAGCAACCTCCCCGTCACTCTTTTCTCCCCAGCCATGCTCGCTTTTCTCTTCGACGGTGAACTCCAGGCGCTGCGACGGAGGTGACGGGTGTCGACGGTGCGGTGGTCTCCTCCAGCGTGAATGCAGCCATCACGTTTTTCCCCCCCTCTCCGGTTCCCGGCGGGAGTAGCAAGCAGAAAGGGGTGGGCGTGGTCGACGCACGGCAGAGCGGGCTACTTCTTCGTTTCGCTTGCGGAGTCGCTCGGCGGAGCACGGTGGCGGTGGTCCATCTCCCGTAGGCTGTGGCGGAGCGCAGCGGCGGCACGGGCTTGACCGTCTTCCTTCCCGCTCGGCGAGCTTTACCGGTTTCGTGACATTACAGCGTAACGGACAACCTCAGCGGAGTAATCCCTTCGATCGGCCAACGACCTCAGCCCCCGCCATCTCTCTCTCCCTCTCTCTCTGTGCGACGACTACGGGCAGCAGCACGGGATGGACGCTCGATGGACCTCCTCTGTTCCTCCGGTGATTGACGGCAGCAACCGCAGCAACGACGACAAGTTCTCTCTGTTGATGGTGAAGGCCAGGAGTCCATCTGAAGCTAATAGGTCCGCGTCCGTGCTATACACAGGAACAAAATGGCTTGGTGGTGTGGTGCTTGGTGTTGAGGCAAAGAGGCGCAGGTTCGACCCTTGCCTGGCAGCTTTAGCGTTTAGTAATTTGGTTTATATGAAGCTTATAGTTTTAGTGTATATAATATTATAAGATCTAGATTAATAGTATCATGTATCCTAGTTATTAGTATGGTTTAAGTTTAGGTATTTATGGTCAATTATATTACCTTGAGCGTGGATTATAGGATTATTATAGGTTATAATGGACCATTAGGAATTAAGTATTGTTGTTAATAGTCTAGTACGGCTTAGAATTATATTAAATCTTCAGGTTCGCGTTATGAACCGAGCTTAGGGTTGATGTGCTTTGGATTAAATGCTTGTGGGATTATTTACGCTTCAAAGGTAACCATCCATGTCCATCAAACCTATTTTCACACTCACTCTATATGATACTATTTGGTGATTTGGAAATCCTGCAATTCCTTGATTATTAGCTGTTCTTGATTGTGTTTATTCGTTGGTTTGGATTTCCCTATTCTTGGACTCTAAAGTGGATGAAATGTTGGTGTATTTGGTCTGATTTTGTATTCTGGAATTGATCTTGTGAAGTCTGGGCAGTATCTGTTTTCTGGGTTCGGGTTTGGTCTTGCGGAGAACTGCGGCGGCATAATGTAACCCGTCAATGTGATCCGCAAGGCGGCAGCGGTAGGCTTAGGCGGAGGAGGTTGATCCGCCGAGGGAGGCCGTCTCCTTCTTGCGGAGGAGACTGGCGGAAGAGTGAGCTCCGTGAGTGTGTTCCGCAGGGCTCCTGGGAATTCGATTCCAGTGAGCAGTTCTTTGTTGTTATTGTCTGTTGTTGATCCTTTGTTTCTGATTATTGTTGGATTGTTTGTTGGGTATTTTATACCATAGCTTGGAGTATCGATTCATGTCTTTGATCTATTGATCCTTTGATTCATAATCTGAGAGTTGGTTTGTGTTCATATGTGAGATGAACACTTTGTGTTGGTTGTTTGAGTTGATGTTGGAGTATGAGGTTGTGATGGTGGTTTGGTTGAGGTTGTTGATGGTTGTTGTGCTACTATTGTGCTACTGACTGTGGACTATTGAGTTACTATTGATTGTGCTACTATTGGACTCGCCCTGTGATTGGGTTGATTACCCTGTGGACTATTGTGTTACTATTGGTTGTGCTACTATTGAGTTACTATTGTCTACTATTGAGTTACTATTGGTTGTGCTACTATTGGGTTACTATTGTTGGTGCTACTATTGGACTTCGGTCCCTGTGAGTGGGGCTCATCACCCCGTTTGACTCGTGACTATTGACTTCTGACTTGTGGTTGACTTGGTTGATGGTTGGTTCGGTTTTGGTTGGGAGGTTGGTGTTGGGATTCCTTCTTGGTTGGTTTTATGAGTCCTTTGGATTATTCGATTGATATCTTGTCTTTCTCTTCGAGTTGGGTGTTCCCTTTTGGATTGTGTTCAGTTGGTATCTCATTTATGGTTCGTTATTGCCTTGTGCTTTCGTTATTGGATATTGGCTTTGTTAGACTGAGTCTTGGTTATTGATTCGTTCAGCTTATTGTTGTTGAGTATCGGTTTGAACTATTGAACAGTTCGTTGGTGTTTATATTCTATATGGGTGTGTAAACCTATTTACCAGCTTATATATATCTATACTTCCTTGCGGGTGTGAATGGTGGTTACTTAGCAGTCTTTTGCTAATGGTTCTTCGTGTGTTTTCCAGGTTGCCTTAAAGCCTATGCGTGAGCGCGATAGAGATACACCCGTATGAGGAGGCTTAGATAGTAGTTATGTTTTTAGACTTATGCTTGGCCTGTGTGCCGTTTTGAGAATTCTATGTACTTTGGTTTAGTTATTGGATGTCTTGAGATATACCTAATGATTATCGTTTATACAGTTCAGTTCTTTATGGTTAGCCTGTGCATCTAGGTTGTGTTATCTTACCTAGATGTGGCATGACGCCCTTAGGTTTTAAATTCGCTTCCGCTATGTTTGGTTTGTTGGTTGAGATTGGCAGCTTTTATGTTAAGTTTTAGCTATCTCAGCCTGTGTGAGGTTGGAGTGTCACAACGTTCGAGGTGTACCGAAAAGGTTACACGAGGTCCACTTCACGGCGCCATACACCACTTGCTTACGGCGTTTCTTCTTATCTTCGGGGATCGTAAGCGTTCAAGTTTTCCTTTCTACTTGACTGGATCTTCCTTGTTTTGAAGGTTGCAACTTCTAACTCGTTCCTTCATAGCCGCTTCAGGGGTAGGTAGGACTACTTTAAGGTCCGCGAATCACGACCTCGAGTTATAGTTCTTCATGTATGTTAACTCCGAGTTTAGCTTGCACGAGGTTCTTCATCACTAATCCCGAAAGCTCTTGTTTGGCGTGCTTTAACTCTTGCTTCGGACAAAAACGCGAGTATAGATAACTCTTCCTTAGCATACCCGAGGATTAAGCTAGCCTTTAGGTTCACTTCCGTTGGTCTTGATCTTTTGACGATTTGATCTTCTACTAGCTTGTCTCGCTATTCCTTAATTCTTTCTTGCCACTGTTCCTTCGAGTATTTGCACGAGACTCCTCATGGCCGATCTGACAACTCCTACTTGGCGTGTTTTAACTCTTTCTTGACGCTTCAGCACCCGCTATTGTCGTTCCCTCAAGGTCGAGGGTCTTCGAGTCTTCAGTCTTCGAGCTCCAGTTGCTTTCTTCATCTTGTGTCGAACTCCAGCTGCACGAACTCGTTCTTCAAGTCTTGAGGTTAACGAAGATCTTGCAGACGATGCTTCATACGCGAAGACGCCAATTCCCGAAGAACGTAGACTGTTGTCGTTGACTCCGAACCACGAGGGATTGGTCTTCTTCAACGAGCCGCCCGATCTTCGGATTGCTAAGATGCACACGGTGCTATCCTTCGTCTTGTATCAACTAACTACCTATTCCTAATCTAAAGCAGGCTTCTAAGCAAAAATAAACGAAGCAACTTAACTAAAAGCGATTAAGACTTACCCGAAAAGACGAGCCGCAAGCTGCAAACAACAAGGTTAACAAGGCACATATAATATAAACAGATAAGGCGTGTCCTCACCGCGATTCCTAGAATTCACACATCCTAGGATTCTCAAACATCTTAATTCCTACTTAGTCAAATCCTAGAGTCTCAAAAGTTCAACCCTAGGATCTCTATTCAGACCTCAACACAGGCTCTGATACCAACTGTGACACCCCAACCTCACACAGGCTGAGATAGATAAAAACTCAACACAACAGCTGCCTATCTCAACCAAACAGATCATAGCGGAAGCGAATTTAAAAACCTAAGGGGCGTCATGCCACATCTAGGTATAACACAGCCTAGATGCACAGGCTAACCATAAAACGAGGAACTGTATAAACGATAATCCTTAATTCAAGTCTCAAAACATTCAAACACTAATCAAGAGTTTATAAGGACTCAAATGGCTCACAGGCCAAAGCATAAATCTAAAAACATATCTACTATCTAAGCCTCCTCATACGGGTGTATCTCTATCGCGCTCTCGCAAAGACTTTAAGGCAAACCTGGAAAACACACGAAGAACCATTAGCAAAAGACTGCTAAGTAACCACCATTCACACCCGCAAGGAAGTATAGATATATATAAGTTTGTAAATAGGTTTACACACCCATATAGAATATAAACACCAACGAACTGTTCCATAGTTCAAAACAGATACTCAACAACAATAAGCTGAACGAATCATAAACCAAGACTCAATCAGTCAAAGCCAATATCCGATAACGAAAGCACAAGGCAATAACGAACCATAAATGAGATACCAACTGAACACAATCCAAAAGGGTACATCCAAACTCAAAGAGAATGACAAGGTATCGACCGAACAATCCAAAGGACTCATGAGACCAACCAAGAGGAATCCCAACACCAACCTCCCAACCAAAACCGAGCCAACCATCAAACCAAGTCACACCACAAGTCAGAAGTTAATAGTCACGAGTCAAACGGGGTGATGAGTCCCACTCACAGGGACCGAAGTCCAATAGTAACACAACCAATAGTAACCACAGGGGTAATCAACCCAATCACAGGGGTAGCGAACCCAATAGTAACACAATAGTAGCACAACCAATAGTAACCCAATAGTAACACCATCAATAGTAACTCAATAGTAGCACAATAGTAACACAATAGTCCACCATCAATAGTAACTCAATAGTAGCACAATAGTAACACAATAGTCCACCATCACCACCATACTCCAACATCCACTCAACCAACCAAGACGTGGGTTCATCTCATATATGAACACCAACCAACTCCCAGATTATGAATCAAAGGATCAATAGATCAAGAACACCAAAAGTGGAAACCAAAGGCATGAATCAATACTCCAACTAAGGCGTCGAATACTCAATGAATGACATGAATAAACACTCCAAAGACATGGTGAAATACCCAACAAAACAATCCAACAATGATCTGAAACAAAAGACCAACAACAGACAACAATAGCAGAAAGTCGCTCTCTGGAAACCATTTTCCAGTGAACTAGCGGAACACGCTCACGGAACACAGCTCTCCGCCGACCTCCTCCGCAAGGAGGAGACGGTCCCCCTCAACGGGCCTCTCCCCTCCGCCCAGTTCCTCCGTTGCCACCTTGCGGATCGCCCTCGCGGGTTACATTATGCCGTTCGGGTCTTCCGCAAAGCCAACCCCAAACCCCAGATTCCAGAACCGAAGCAGACATGAACAAATACCATTTCCAGAATACAAAATCCAACCAAATACACTCACATTTCATCCAATTTAGAGTCCAAAAATAAGGAAATCCATAACATCATTGATCATACAACACAAGGCAAAAGATCAAGATGAAATCCAACAAGAAACATCCAAGAAATAGGCTATACAACAATAATTTTCAGGATTTCCAACACCAAGATCAATACATATAGAATAGGTGAATAAAATAGTTTTGATGGACATGGATGGTTACCTTTGAAGCGTAATCAATCCCAAAAGCATAATAATCCAAAGAACCGTCAAACTCAAAGCTCGGTTCATACTCACGAACCTGAAGAATTAATATAATTCTAACACCGTCACTATTTGCTTATTAATAATGATATTGATATTCCTAATCGGTTCACTATAACCTATAATCCTATAAACCATGCTCAAGGCTAATATAATGTGACCATAAGAATCATACTTAATCCAATACTAAAACATGGTTATGGCCTAACTATTAATCTAGACTTAAGATATAACATTATAATTATCACTCAAAACTATAAGCTCATCATTAAACCAAAGATTACCTTAAACTGCCTAGGCTGGGAATCGAACCTACGCCCTTTACCTCAACAACCAAGCACCACACCACCAAGCTATGCTATTTCTTGTGTTATGGCACGGGACCAGCGACCTATTAGCTTCAGATGAACTCCCGGCCATCGCCATCACTCCGTTCTTTCGCCATTACCGTAGGTTGATCGTTGCTCTGCCGGCACACCATCACCTTTACGCTGGTAAGACGTCGGAGGAGGGAAACGCTCCATCGCCACTGCCGTTCTGCTCACTGGGCGCGGACGAGAGGGATAAGGCGCGGCTTCACTCCACGGAGGTATCGTCACCGCCACAACCTTCCGCTGCAGTCTATCGGAAGGAGAACCCCCGCTGAGCTCGCCCGTCGCCTTGCACCGCCGCGAAACAGGGGAGGGCACCGGTGGCTCTGTTCCGTTGGTTCACGTCGACGAAGATGACGCTGTCGGACTCTGCTGCTGCCGTACCGAGCGAGAGAGGGAGAAGACGGAGGGCCGGAGGACATTGCCGCTGTTAGCTTAGCCGGAGACGATCATTGTTGACGTCGTTCTATTCTCCAAAGCCGTAGCTTGCCGCCATGTCGAGAAAGAGGGCGGTGGCACCGGGACTCGAAGTTAGTCGGAGTTCCCATTCTTCTTGCTAACCATCCCCGTTCTACGCCGGAGGCCGCAGAACTACGTAAGTCGCAGCTGCTGGTTGCCGAACCTTGCTTCCCGTTCTTCATCTACTGCGCCGAGAAGGAGAGGGAGGAAAGAAGGTGACGGTTTGGAGAAGAAGGTGGTGACACTGGAGCCCGTCGTCGACGTCGCCGTTACCTCCCTTGCCGTCGGGAAAAGCCTACTACCGATTGACGCAAAAGAAAGGAACGAATGGGAGAGGAGAGACGGAGGCAGAGAAGGGAAGCTGAGTGTTAATCATGCAATGCTAATTAGGGTAGGTTTCCATTTAGGGTAGTTTCCTCTTTTGGGTTTGGGCTAGATTGGAATGGGCTAATCCATTGGGTCCATACTTAATAATAAACATAATATAGTATGGCTATTGTAGGAGTTGGGTCAAAACCATAGCTTATAATATATATATATATATATAATTCATAACTATGGGCTTATAATATAATCCTTAAAATATAATTCATGTGGGCTCATTAGTATTATTTATGTAGGGAATATAACTATAGAAATATTGGGCCAAAGCCTACTATTAATAATCATATTCATAAGCTATGTATACAAGAGTATATAATCCCGAGCCCATGGGAAAATAATTATGCTTATAGTTATTTAAATAATTAATTAATAAGAAAAATAACCCCTTATAATATTCAAAAGTGTAGTAGGAATTTTCGGGGTGTTACATAGTGTGATGATGGAAAATGTTTTTAGAAAAATGTTTTGAGAGACGAGACTTGTGAACCAAGTTGAGAATGGTAATTGTTTTCAAATGGGGACTTGATTTTGTGGAAAATGTCCAAAAGAAGATGAGAAAGGAGGGGAAATGTTTTTAAAACCTTAGTTTCAAGAAGTTAAAGAGGACCTTGTCATTTATATTACCTCGGGCTATAGTACCGATGGTCTTCTTCAATATATGTACAACAATATACGCCAAGCCTCTACGTCACTTCGTCAGGCGTAGGGAGTTTCTGCGTCACTCAGTCAGGCGTAGGTTTTATTCATACGTAAAGCGAAGTCTATTCGCCAAGTCTCTACGTCACTTCGTCAGGCGTAGGGAGTCTCTACGTCACTTCGTCAGGCGTAGGGAGGCTCTGCGTCACTCAGTCAGGCGCAGGGGAGTTTTCTATATCACTCAGTCAGGCGTAGGCCGTGGGGGTGTGCACACTTAAGTATAGATACTCATGTCATTTTCGAGTTGGTATCAGCTTTATGGACCTAGGTGGGGCCAAACTAGGGACCATAACAATGAACCTTCGTCCAAGGGATCACGAACGAGACTTGGGGCAGGACCGTAATCCCCATGTCTAGATCCGATTTCGGTCTAGTCAAAGAAACTTGTATCCTCAATAAGGTTTCTTGCTTCTAGTCAGAAACTAAGTAGCGTTTTCGTAATTAAAGGCAACTAGAGGTCATAATTGTGGCATTGACATATGTGATAGACAGGGATAGTTCTGAAAACCTATCCTGTATGAAAAGAAGTCAAAGGCAACCTAGTTTGATGAACTAGGAAGTTTGATAAGGAAATGTGTTGTGACTTATATACTCATTATATGCTTGTGATTATATGGCATTAATTGTTGATTGCAGTAATGAAAGGCATGGACACCATATTTGGTAATGTGTATTTACCTTTATGAATTATTTGTCAAAACTTTTATCTGATGGAAGTGACAAATGGATTACCTTACTTAGCCGTTGTGCTAACTACACTTCACCGTGTACGTCATTTCAGATGTCATCCAGTGAAGGATCCTGTAGCCCGGCAAACACTTCTGATCATGTTTGCCAGGGACCTACTTTTGTTGGTCAGACTTTGCATGACACGCCGGACAGAGACCCCTATTCTCCACCCGATTCTCAAAGCTCTCCAGACTATACTCCAGCGTCCCCTAACTATACTCCAGCAACCCCAGTCAGCCCAGTCAATCCTTATTCCTTTTTGGACTTAGTAGATGAGTCAAATGCTCAGTATGGGTACTACCCCATAGAGCTTATTCCCGGTTCTGACCCGATCGAGTTCATTGTCCGCTACCCGTGTCCGTGGGACTCCGACCCACGAGATTTTCATGACAAGTGGTCAATGATGTTAGTCGAGTGTCGCTTCCTCGATCACATCATGTGGTTCGAGGGAGAGTGGCACCTCGTTTGGGGCACGTACACCACACCGGTGTACCGAAGTTCGGGGGAAGTTTTTGGATGGTTTTCTCTTTTTGTGTATACATATCTTTTGGTAGCCTTAGTTTTGGCTGGCTCTAGTCTGTTGGAGGACCCGAAGTTTGTAAATAACAGCCGTCAGGCAAATTTTGTAAATACCTTTTGATATTAATAGATATGCCTAGAATATTATATTTTGATGTTTGGGGTGTTGATGTTGAGTCTGTTTCTTTTAGCCTGTGCACTTAGAGTGGAAGTTTTATCAAAGAGGAGATAGGCGTCACTCTAAGTGTGGCGGTAGCACCCAGTTTACTGCTGTAAGATGTAAGCTTCCGCAGCGTTATATTACGCATATTGTAATAGTTGTCGGAGCAGAAATTGGGGTGTTACATTATGGTTTTCTCATTCATTATGAAATATGAACTTAGGTATTTTTTGTAAATTTTTTACATGTATACTTTAAAAGGCTTTAAAATGTAGGTCTTAAATAGGTCCAAAGCCTATTTAGGATCTATATTTTGAAGCCTTTTTAAAGGTCTATATGTTAAATAGGCGTTTAAAAAGGCTTCAGGCCAGGCCAGGCCAACTGTAGGCTCAGGCTTGAGCCTAAAAAAAAACCTACATACAGGCTCAGGCCTAGGCTCAGGCTTTAGATTTCCATCGCAGGCCCAGGCCTAATTTTCTAAAGCCCGTCTCGGCCTAGCCTATTTCCACCCCTACTGCCTGGTCTCCAGGTCCGCTCCAGAACTCACACTTAGGCTCAGTCTTAGGAAACTTAGGCTGACTCAAGCTTAAACCTTGAAAATCGTACTATCCGAATTTCAATACTAGACCTACAACGAGACTACACGACCTAGGCTTCGACCTAATTCCCGAAGGTTCAACCTAGGCTCTGATACCAACTTGTAACACCCCGGCTCGGCTATACCGTACATCCGGAGTAGTTACCGCCACACCTAGACTGAACCCAGCCAAGACCAGACGGAGTTCACCCTAGGTGCACAGGCTAAAGAAGAAAACTGTTTCACACCATCATCGTCAATACCCAACATATCTTCATATATATATGTATAGGTGAGCAAAAGGGGTAGCTGCACTAACTACCAGCATATACGAAAGTTTAGTTACAACTTACTAGCCAGCTAAGTTCATCATGGCTACAAAAAGATACATGTACACAAAAGAGTTCCTCCCAAAACCTTTCTAATCAGCCATCTCCTTCTAAGTCGCGGTACACCGTTTCGGTGTACGTCCCCCATACGAGATGCCAGTCGCCTGCAAACCAGGTGAGATGATCCAGGAAGTAACTAGGAGTGTTCACCATGGACCACTCATCCCAATGTTCCGAAGGACTAAGATCCCACGGACAGGGATAAAAGATAACAAACTCTAGGGGATCACTCCCCTCTAACACCTCTACAGGATAAGACCCAAACCTAGACCGGGCTCTATCCAGAAAAATCGGCTGACTACTGCGAACCGGGACGCGAGAGGGTGTTGTTGGGTAAGCTGGAGGAGGGCCGTACTGCGGAGAAGGAGGAGCAGGAACACAGAACGAGTCCGAAACATGAACTTAGCTCTGATACCAACTGTGACACCCCAACCTCACACAGGCTGAGATAGATGAAACTTAACACAACAGCTGCCTATCTCAACCAAAAACCATAACAAAGCGGAAGCGAATTAAAACTTAAGGGCGTCATGCCACATCTAGGTATAAACACAGCCTAGATGCACAGGCTAAACATAAGAACGAACTAAGCTGTCATATCATAAAAACTGAAATAAATCCTCAAACATAATCCATAGTTATCCAAAAGTACCCAAAGGACTAATCAAGAGTATATCATAACATCTCAAGGCACACAGACCCAAAACCAAAGTCTAAACAAGGTAAGCTAAGTCTACGCATCCTCAGAAAGAGAAACTCTAGCGCGCTCTCGCATAGACTACTCCATACCTGGAAAACACGCAAAGAACCATTAGCAAAAGAATGCTAAGCAACCACCATTCACACCCGCAAGGAGATATAGATATACATAAGTTTATAAATAGGTTTACACACCCATATAGAATATAAACACCAACGAACTGTACAATAGTTCAAAACGGATACTCAACAACAATAAGCTGAACAAATCATAAGCCAAAACTCATTCGAATAAAGCCAAAGTTCAACGATGAAAGCATAAGACAACAACGAGTCATAACCAAGGTACCAACTGAACACTAGTATAAGGAACAATCAATCATAATCGAGAACAACGAGATAACAACTGAGTAAACAAAGACTCACAACTAAAGAACCGAAAGAAAACTCCCAACACCAACCACCAAACCTCACACCAATCCTCACACCGAACCCAACCCCAAATCAGGAGCCAAGTACACAGGGGTAAAAACCCAATCACAGGGACCGAAGTCCAATCACAGGGGTGAATCGACCCAATCACAGGGGTAATGAACCCAATCACGGGGTAATGAGCCCAATCACAGGGACCTAAGTCCAATCACAGGGGTCGTCGACCCAATCACAGGGGTAATGAACCCAATCACAGGGGTAATGAACCCGAATACATATAATAGTAGCACAACTAGTTCACCAACAAACTCCAAAGATACCATCAAACCAACATCACATACTCATCTTCCAACATCATCCCAAAACAACCCAACAAAGTGTTCATCTCATCTATGAACACAAACAAACTCCCAGGCAAATGAATATCAAGAATCAATAGACCAAGAGTACAAAAGGGAAACCAAAGACATGAATAAATCTCCAAGACAAGGTAATAAATACCCAACAAAAGGCATGGATAAATACTCCAAAGACATGGCAAAATACTCCACCAAACAATCCAACAATAATCAGAAACAAAGGAGGAACAACAGACAACAACATCACAGGAACAACCTCTGGGAGCAGATTCCCAGAGTACTTGCGGAACACTCAGACGGAACACCGTCCTCCGCCGCACTCCTCCGCAGGAAGGAGGCGGACTGCCTCAACGGATCACCCTCATCCGGCCAACCCTACCGCTTTGGCCTTGCGGAACTCCCCGGCGGGTTACATTGTGCCGCCGAGGACCTCCGCAAGGTCAAATACAACCCCAGTTCCAGAACCTCAACAGCAGACACGAAAGAAATGTTTCCAGAGAGCAAAATCAGATTAAATACACCAACAATTCATCCAATTTAGAGGCCAAAGACATGGAAATCCAAACCATCAATGATCATACAACACTAACCAAAAGATCAAGATGAAATCCAACAAATAGATCCAACAAAATAGGCTAATCACAAGGAATTTTCAGTATTTCCAACACCAAGAACATCATATAAATTAGGAGTGAATGAAAATAGTTTTGATGGACATAGTGGTTACCTTGAATAGCTTTTTCCAACTCCAACAAGCCCTAAGCAAGATCACAATGCCCCACCTTCACCTTGATCATCTTTTACCCAAAGAACCCCAAAAGAACATTATAAGAATATGCTAAAAAGACTATCAAAAACACAAAATACAAGATGGATTCTAGGCTAGATGAACTTACCCACTCCTAAGCAATCATAAAAGAGTAACCTTTACTTGAAAACTTGTAGGGAAATGAAGATCAATTCTTGGAGGTATTTTAGGTGAAAATGGCGTGAAGATGAAGTGTGTAGGGAGGAAGAGGAGTGAAAGCTTTTAGGGGTTTTGATCTTCCAAATTATATACTAAGAATACATACAATATTTAGGGTGTAAGACTTTAATATGAGTTGGGCTTAAATATATAATATGATGGCTACAAGGATTAATTATATATATTCAAGACTAGCAAAATGGGCTAATGAAATCATCCCTTATAATTACTATAAGAATTAAAACAAGGAAGCCCATAGAAATGTCTTAGGAACAATATATATACATTATATAATATAAGATCAATAAGTTGGGCTTGTAGGAATATTTAATTACAAATATTGTAAGGATCCAAATTGAATAAAAATCTCTTACAAGAATAATTCAATTAATTGGGCTCTTGAATAGAATAATTAAATTAGGCTCATGAATATATTTATATAAGTGTGCATATATATTAAATTGAAAGAATTAGCCCAATTAGAATAATTAAATTGCCCAAGGAATTAATTAACGAACGAAAGGGTTGAACGAAATTACGGGGTGTTACAGCATAGACTGGAGCAGGAGAATCCGGAGCGTAGCCTGGGGCATACGGGTCATCACCCGCCAACAACTGTACATAGCTATCATAATCAAGGACGGGAAAATAGAACTCTGAGGAACTATTAGAGTTCCCCGGGCTACAGGAGCCCACACTAGACTG